>CM024753.1:199842983-200042983 GCA_014218235.1 Colocasia esculenta
CCGTCATCCGATGAAGAGGAGGAAGATCTTGTCGTTGAAGATGATATGCCAATTCCCACAATGGCGGCAAATGAAGGACCCTCTCAGGTGTCAACTAAAGAGAAGATAGAAGAGCTGGTACCTCTCGTAACTGAGAAGCTCTCTCTAGAAAAAGAGCGAGAAGAGGGGATAAGTCGACGTCGCAATTCCCCTCCCATCACAAGCACCTAAAAGTTTGGCACGAGTAATGCCCTCCTTCGAAAAATCCAAGGACCGAGCTAACCGAAAGGTTCTCCAAGCATTGGGGAGGTTTCCGACCAACCTCAGTATTTGGGATGCCTTAGCATTGAGCAAAGAATTGCGTGAGGCGTTCATCACAGCGTTGCAAGAACCGGAAGTCTATGAGGCCCATGTGGCAGAAATGAAAGAAGATATATGAAGCATTAACGGCTTCTGTGACCTTCACAGAAGATGATATGTTGCTACCCTCTCCCTGTCACAATAGGCCTCTATACATGAGGGGGGAGATAAATGGACGAGAATTAGACCGTATTCTGGTCGATGCTGGTTCCGCAGCGAACATCATCCCGCTAAAAACGTTTCACAATCTGTTCCTTACCCTTATTTACATAAGGTGGAAGGAGTCAAGATAGCGGGATTCAATCAGAACTCTGAAGAAGCCTTGGGGCGCGTGGATGTGGACCTAGCCCTAGGCGATTTTGTAACAAAGGTTGTATTCTATGTGGTTGACACTAATACTTCCTTTAAAGCCCTCTTGGGGCGACCATGGCTACATAAAAACTTGGTGGTGCCATCAACTCTTCATCAGTGCCTAAAATACACAAAAGGAGGCGAGCAACATCGGGTCTTTGCCGACCTAGAACCATTTAAAGTGTATGAATGTCACCTGGCTGATGCAAGGCTATACTACGAGGGGGCAGCTGATCCCCCTAAGATGCAAGATAAAGGCAAACAGATTGCGGGGACCTCCTCGAAAAGCAGTAGCAAAATAAGAGTCAATAAAGAAAGGGTCGCAGCGCTCATGCAAATCCAACAGTCGGGGGATGTAAGTCAAAAACCCCTCCAACTTCAAAGACCTATCGTCAGGTTGGAAGCTAACACTGTCAGCCGATTGATAGAGGCCGGAATACCGCTGCCACAAGATCATACACAAGTAACAGCTGGACATGAAATATATACAGTTGAGCCAATAAAGTTCTTCATAGCTCGCCATAAAGATGGTAGACCGATTGTGTTCTACAAAGGAGAGCCAACACCCAAGCAACCTCCACAAGATGACTTCGGTCGAAGACATGCCATGTCCGAGTCCCAAGAAATGATTGGAGAACTTGAAGATATGCCACAATACATCAAAGATATGTGCCAAAAACAAAATATCCCCAGACCCAGAATAGTCTGAGGGGTAAAATGTTTCAAGAACTGTGGTACCCTACAAATGTCAGGGGGCAACCGCCCTTCTCCCACAACGACCGAAGAGGTCTCGGATGGGAGACGCGTGAAGACCCTATGGTGCATTATGCAGTGAACATGGTCAGCATAAACCCTGCTCCCATGAGCATGGGAATTGAAAAGCAAAGGGGGCAGAGCCCCATGGAAGATGAAAATGAAAATGTCCCTTGTCAAGAGCAAGAATGGGAAGTGTACATGACTAACACAGACGACGAAGAGGACTTCGTTGATTTGGAGCCTGCGCCCCGAGAATTGGAAGATGGTGGGCAGGCCACTGTGGATGAACTCTTAGAAATAAATCTGGGGGCACCAGACGATCCTCGTCCTGTGTTCATCAGTGCATTACTAAATAACGAAGAAAGACAAGCATATGAACAACTACTCTCAGAGTTCAAAGATTGTTTTGCGTGGTCTTATAAAGAAATGCCGGGTCTGGATCCGTCTGTGGCCGAACATGAATTGGCTATTTTGCCAGAGGCCAAGCCTGTGAAACAAACTCAAAGAAGAATGCATCCGGAGCTAGAAAAGAAGGTTGTGGATGAGGTCAACAAAATTCTGGATGTCGATTTCATCGAAGACTGCATGTATCCAATATGGCTGGCCAATATAGTGCCGGTAAAAAAGAAGAATGGGCAGGTTCGGGTCTGCATTGACTTCCGGGATCTAAACAAAGCGTGCCCGAAAGATGACTTCCCTTTGCCCATAACCGAAACAATGGTGGATGTCACCACGGGACATGAAATACTGTCTTTCATGGATGGAAGCTCGGGGTACAACCAAATTCGGATGGCTGACAAGGACAAAAATCACACGGCCTTCCGATCGCCTAAAGGCATATTCAACTACAAAAGAATGCCTTTTGGCTTGAAAAATGCAGGCGCTACCTACCAAAGGGCCATGACCAAGATATTTGATGAAATGCTCCATAACTTGGTCGAATGCTATGTGGACGACCTGGTCGTCAAGTCGGAAAAGAAAGAAAATCATGTAGAAGACTTGCGCAGGGTCTTCGAAAGGCTCCGCCAATACAAGCTGAAAATGAACCCTATGAAATGTGCCTTCGGCGTGTCAAGTGGAAAGTTTCTCGGGTTCATTGTTCGCTACCGGGGTATTGAAATAGATCCTGATAAGATCAAGGCCATTAGGGAATTGCCTTCCCCTAAGACACTCACCGAGCTACGCTCCCTCCAAGGTCGCTTGGCTTACATCAGGAGATTCATATCCAACTTGTCAGGAAGATGCCAACCTTTCTGTAAATTGACAAAGAAAGGAGCCCCATTGTTGGGATGAAGAATGTCAAAATGCCTTGAACAAAATCAAAGAATATCTCCTCAGCCCGCCCGTGCTGGGGGCACCCATTAAAGGGAAACCTCTAATTCTATACATTGCGGCTATGGATGCTTCACTGGGGGCATTACTTGCTCAAGAAAATGAAGAGGCAAGGACAACCCCTCTATTATCTCAGTCGGATGCTAGTCGGACCAGAGCACCGATATGCACCAATGGAAAAGTTATGCTTGGCATTGGTTTTTGCCGTTAAAAAGTTAAGGCATTATTTGCTGGCGCACAAAGTTCAACTCATCTCTAGATGTGATCCTCTCAAGTTCTTACTCAAGCAGCCGGTCCTGTCAGGGAGGCTGGGAAAATGGGCACTATTGCTTATGGAGTTTGATATCTCCTTTGTGCCACAAAAAGCAATTAAAGGACAGGGAATGGCAGAGTTCTTGGCCGCCCATCCGGTGCCAGAAAACTCCCCCCTAAATACAGAATTGGTTGACGAGGAGGTGCTCCCCTCTCAAGAAACTTATGAGCCCAAGAAGCACAAATTGAATACTGGCAGCTATACTTTGATGGGGCCGCGCGAGCTTCTCTGAAGGCTGATGGCACATCGACAAATGTGGCAGGGGCAGGAATTGTCTTGGTAACCCCGGAAAAAGGGATATTGCACTATTCATGTGCTCTTATGGAATCCCTCACAAATAATGAAGCAGAATATGAAGCCCTCATAGTTGGCCTGGAAATCGCCCTAGAAATGGGCATAAGATGCATTGAAGTGTTTGGCGATTCACTGTTAGTCGTCAGACAAATGTTGGGCATTTTTGAAGTCCGAAAAGAAGAATTGAAAGCCTACTTTGAAGCAGCTACAAGACTCAGCGACAGGTTCTATCACTTCAAAATAGAGCATGTTAGAAGAAGTCAAAATTCACAGCTGATGCATTGGCCAAGCTCGCATCTGCTCTCAAACTCCCTCCTGAAGGTGAACTGACGATTACCATAAGAAACAGAAGATTGCTTCCAAGCACCCTAAATCGCCATAATGGTCTGACGACCTTTGAGGCAAATACATTGGAAGAAAATGAAGGCCAAGAAGAAGATGATTGGCGCGTTCCTATCATCAAAATGAAAAATGGTTGGTTACCAGATAAAAGGGGGGAGCGAGTGCAATTATTGCGAAGAGCCGCTTCTTACAAGCTGATAAATGATACATTATACAAGTTCACGCCCGGGAGGGATAAATCCCTACTGTTGAGATGTCTATCTCCGAAAGAAGCCAAGATGATCATGCGGGAGGTACACGCAGGACTGTGCGGAGCCCACCAATCTGGCCCAAAAATGAAAATCAATATACAAAGCAAAGGCTTTTACTGGCCAACAATGTTTGCAGACTGCGAGCGATTCGCTCGAGCCTGCCCCCAATGCCAAGCCTATGGGCCCGTGCCAAGAAAACCACCAAGCAAGCTCCATCCAACAACACCAACATGGCCATTTGCTGAATGGGGAATGGACATAGTGGGTCCCCTCCCTACATCATCCAAGGGGTATAAATACATTCTGGCTGCCACAGATTATTTCTCAAGATGGGCTGAGGCTGTACCTCTGAAAGAAACTACCGGAGAAGCGGTGGCTCGCTTTGTCCGACATCATATCATATACCGGTTCGGTGTTCCGAGTCGGATCATGTCTGACAATGGCACTCCATTCAAAAATCAGACAATAAACAAATTGATAGCAAATTCCACATCGAATGGAGGACGTCAACGGTCTACTATCCTCAAGCCAACGGGTTAGCCGAAGCCTTCAATAAAACCTTATGCAAGCTCATGGTCAAATTGGTAAATGGTCGAAAGCGTGATTGGGACGAAAAG
This sequence comes from Colocasia esculenta, assembly GCA_014218235.1. Taxonomy (NCBI): domain Eukaryota; kingdom Viridiplantae; phylum Streptophyta; class Magnoliopsida; order Alismatales; family Araceae; genus Colocasia; species Colocasia esculenta. The sequence goes on from CM024753.1 coordinate 199,847,579, forward strand.
ATGCATGAAGCTCTATGGGCCTATCGCACCATCTACAAAACTCCCACAGGATGTTCACCCTTTTCCCTTGTTTATGGGACCGAAGCAGTCATTCCTGTGGAAATTGAGCTCTCATCCTATAGAGTAGCTCTCCATTATGGTCTACCTACTGATGAGGGGACCGAAATAGAAAGACGGCTTGAGGAGTTGTCAAATTTGGAAGGAAAACGCTTGGTCGCATACCAACGTCTTCGAAACTATCAGGCACGGATGTCCCGCGCTTTTGACAAGCTCGTGAAAGAAAGAGCTTTTAAAAAGGGAGACTTAGTCATGGTCAAACAAAAGGACGTCATGGCCTCTCGACCCAAGAATAAATTCATACCCAATTGGCTCGGTCCATTTGTGGTCGACAAAGTATTTGAAGGTGGCGCCTACACGGTAGTCGACCAAGAAGGCAATGTGATGTTTCCGCCTCTAAATGGCAAACACATGAAACTATACCATGCTCCTGAGTGTGAGTACGCTCATGCAATGTAACAGGTGGATCCAACTTTGGTACATACTGAAGATACGGAAATAATCCCGTTACAAGAAAAAAAAAAAGAAGAGGGGCTTAAAAACGAGGTGCCCCGGCGGACTCGATTCATTATTCCTCCAGGATGAATCGGGGGTAAAAAGGCCTAAAACCCAGCTGAGGTGAAAACCCGAAAGGGCGCCTCAGGCAAAATCGGGAAACCCCGCTGCATGAAAACCCGAAAGGGCGTGCAGGCAAAAGCAAGAGGGGGCCAGCCATGGTGAAAACCCGAAAGGGCGCTAAGATGGTGAAAAAAAAAAAAGAAAAAAAAAAAGAAGAAAGAAGAAAAGAAAAGGGGCTTAAAAATGAGGTGCCCGGCAGACTTGATCCTTTATTCTGTTGAGATGGATCAAGGGCAAAAAGGCCTAAAACCCGGCTGAGGTGAAAACCCGAAAGGGCGCTTCAGGCAAAAATGGGAAACCCTGCTGCATGAAAACCTGAAAGGGCGTGCAGGCAAAAGAAAGAAGGGGCTAATTGTGGTGAAAACCCAAAAGGGCATCACAATTGGTATATCAAAAAAAAAAATGAGGGTACTCTCTCGACCTTTCTTAGAACGAGATCGAGTCATCCCGCATTCCTTATAAAAGGAAGGACACAAGAGTTGTCAATGACGAAACAACCCCTAAGTTCATTCAAATGAATAATCAAATTCAGGGGCTACAACCGAGACAACGATGATTGTGTCTTTCCGCCCTTATAAGAGATATGGGAAGTTCGAACTCTGCTCGAAGAAAGAGAGAGAGGGGGAACCCAACCAAAAAAAAAACAAACAAGAAGAAAATCTTATTCAAAAAAAAGGGAGAAAGTCAAATCCCAAGCTTCTTTGGCTAACAAGCCGCCAAGGCCAGCCGAAGAGCTCAAAACCCAGACCTGTTGCTAACAAGCCGTCAAGGCCAGTCAAAGGTCGAAATCCATGTCTTTTGGCTAACAAGTCGTCAAGACCAGTCAAAAGTCAAATCCGAGTTTCTTTGGCTAACAAGCCGTCAAGGCCAGTCAAAAAGCTCAAAATCCAGACCTTTGGCTAACAAGTCGTCAAGACCAGTCAGAAGTCAAATCCCGAGTTCTTTGGCTAACAAGCCGTCAAGGCCAGTCAAAAAGCTCAAAATTCCAGACCTCTTGGCTAACAAGCCGTCCAAGCTAGTCAAAGGTCGAAATCCATGTCTTTTGGCTAACAAGTCGTCAAGACCAGTCAAAAGTCAAATCCCGAGCTTCTTTGGCTAACAAGCCGTCAAGGCCAGTCAAAAAGCTCAAAATCAGACCTCTTGGCTAACAAGCCGTCCAGGCCAGTCAAAGGTTGAAATCCATGTCTTTTGGCTAACAAGTCGTCAAGACCAGTCAAAAGTCAAATCCCGAGCTTCTTTGGCTAACAAGCCGTCAAGGCCAGTCAAAAAGCTCAAAATTCAGACCTCTTGGCTAACAAGCCGCCCAGGCCAGTCAAAGGTCGAAATCCATGTCTTTTGGCTAACAAGTCGTCAAGACCAGTCAAAAGTCAAATCCCGAGCTTCTTTGGCTAACAAGCCGTCAAGGCCAGTCAAAAAGCTCAAAATTCAGATCTCTTGGCTAACAAGCCGTTCAGGCCATTCAAAAGTCGAAATCCATGTCTTTTGGCTAACAAGTCGTCAAGACCAGTCAAAAGTCAAATCCCGAGCTTCTTTGGCTAACAAGCCGTCAAGGCCAGTCAAAAAAAAAAAAAAAAACTCAAAATCCAGACCTCTTGGCTAACAAGCCGTCCAGGCCAGTCAAAGGTTGAAATCCATGTCTTTTGGCTAACAAGTCGTCAAGACCAGTCAAAAGTCAAATCCCGAGCCCCAGAGGAGCCTCAATCCTCTAAGCACATTTACGGCTCTCAGGGAAGCCTCTAATTCCCTACCATTTGAAACCGAAAGAAATGTCCAATTCACGGCTCTCAGGGAAGCCTCTAATTCCCTACCGTACGCGAATCTAAATTCCCAATCCATGGCCCACAGGGAAGCCTCTAATTCCCTACCATATACAAATTCAAATTCCAATGGCTTTCAGGGGAGCCTTTAATTCCCTACCGTACATAAACCCAAGCTTATGGCCAATACACCATCAAGGTTGGCCAACCCAGTTAAGATCCAAATCCAAATTCCCACGGCTCTCAAGGAAGCCTTTAATTCCTCACAAAAAAAAAAGAAGAATAAATAGGGGCTTAAAAAGGAGGTGCCCCGACGGACTTGGTCTACCACTTCATCGTGATGGATCAAGGGTAAAAAGATCCTAAACCCAGCTGAGGTGAAAACCCGAAAGGGCGCCTCAGGCAAAAATGGGTAAACCCCTCAACACGAAAACCTGTAAAGGCGTGTCGGAAAAAGCTAAAGGGGGCCAATTATGGCGAAAACCCGAAAGGGCGCTAGGGTTGGTAATATGAAAAAAAAAAAAAAAAAAAATCAAAATCATAAGTCCGAGGGAGCTTAATTCCCTCACCCAAAGCACGGCACTGGAGAAGCCTCGATTCTCTGATACAAACATGTTGTGGCCCGGAGGAGCCCTAATCCTCTGAATCAAACAACTCATGGCTTTTGGGGGAAGCCTTAAAACCCCTGTTATCAACCACACTGTTGGCAAGATGTCAAAAAGTATGATGTATGTAGTGAATAAAGATCTCAATCCCAAGACAGGCCCTTGGGATAGCCCAAGAAGGAGAAAGTAAATAAAGGCCCAGTACATGTACTAATGCAAAAAAAAAAACAAACAAAACAAAGTCTCCCGAGCAAGTCTATGTCTCAGCAGCACTAGCCCTCAAGGAGTCAACCTCAACCTCTAAGGTGGCAAGGGCAGCCTGGAGCCTGCTCTGCTCCATCTCCAAAGATGATAGTCTCGCGGCCACGTCTACAGAACGCCGCATGTCCTCAGCAGCTGATTGGTCCAGGTAATGGAGCCAGTATACGCAAAAGGGATGCACGAGCTGATTGTTCCTTCTGCGTAGAGAGAAGAGATGCATGCTCGCCCCGCACAGGGAAATCTGACTAGCAGCACTTATAGCCTCGCCACGAAGGGTGACCAGTCGGGCCTCCAAAATCTCAAGAGTCTGTGAGGATCGCTCCAACCCTATGCATCCAAAGCGCAGAAGTTAAACCCATTTCAAGTAAAGAACAAAAGGAAACATTTAAGAGATAAGCGATAAAAGAGGGACCTGAAACAGCCCAAGATGGGTGTGAAGACACCTCCTCGGTGTCGGAAATACCGCCTAGGGCGCTGGAAAGCTGTTGAGTCTCGCCCGACAGGGGCTCAGTATTTTCACCATGGTCGTCAGGAATCGCACAAGTCTCCAAAGAGCCAGGTTCATTAGCATCCAATGACTTCTCTACATCTAAAAGAACATGTGTGCAAAAGGCTAAGATCATGACGAAGACTCCTGACAAGCTGGAGATGAAAAGAAATATATACCTAAAAGGTACCCTGAAGGGCTGGCAGCGGCGTTTGCCTCTGTAGTCACCATTGGGAAGTCTAGGGCGGTAAGCTGTGGGGCATCCTGGTTGATCGTGGCTGTGAAAAAAAAGGGGGGCTGTTATAAGAAGAACACGCACCAAAGAGTTACAAGATATGATGAGATCCAGAAGAATGTTGTGGATACCTGGTCCAGAACGAAGAGACAAAGGCTGATCAGAAGTCTCCGTATCGTGGCAAGGCATAGGAAGACCCGATAGAGGAGCTGCAGAACGAAAAAATAACAGGTGCAAATGTAAATAGAAAGAAAAAAGCCAAAAGCGAGCAGTAAACACTGAAAGCCAAAATACCTGTGACAGGGGGGAAGTGGCGCCAGTTGCGACCGATCCAACAGTGTCCATAATGGCCAAGGGTACTCTTGGTCTAGGGTAGGTGGAGGATCTTTCATCATCTCCATCAAGTCGTCAAAAGGGATGCCTAAAAGAAGACAAGGCATGGTCACATAGGGCGTTGAACAAGCCAGTGACAGGTGTTAAAAAAAAAAAAAGGAGAGAACTAGAAATAATAACTCACTGAAGCATGGATTATCCGGGTCCTCCATCGAGGGATCCCAGTTTGGGTCTAAAATCGGGATGTCGGTTACATCCACCTCATAATCCCAGTCATCTATGTTGTCATCCTGGGAAAGCCCTGTGTGAGCAGCTAAGGTGGAGGGTAAAGCCACGTCATTCTGATCATTGAACTGAAGGGAGCCCGGTAGTCGCTCTACAGACCCTGCTAAGATCAAAGAAAGAAAAGGACATGAACATGTACATACGTGGAAAGTAACAAGCAATGAAAATAGAGATCAGTCGCTAGTCACCAGTCTGCACTGTATCAGGTGAGACCCTAGGCGATGAATGATGAACGGAAAAGGGCAAGCCATCTGCATGAATAAGCATTGATCGAATGAGGTCAAGAAAGACAAATCCGACATATAGGCAAAAAAAAAATCAAGAGAAATATAACTACACTTACCCGCGTGCACTGCACCAACTGAGTCTACATGCATAGAGATGTGAGGAGAAAAGCTTGCCCCGTCTGTGGATGGAACAAGATGGATGAGAAAGGCATTCTCTTAGGAAGAAAAAGCACGAAAGGAAGGGTGTAGTCATTACCTGAGCCACAAGGAGGAGAGCCGACCACCTCAGATGGGGGAGTGGGTGAGCTGATGTTGGGCACCGTAGGGGTCTCAGGCTGAGCTACACGGCAAGAAGGGCTCACAGTGCCTAAAGGGAAAAGAAAAAATACAGCAAATGGAAAGTTATCAAAAAGATAGATTGACCACAAATGAATATAAATGTTTAAATCCTCACCTGAAGGCAAAACAGACTCAAGTGGCTGCGGAATTACTGTCTGAGGAGAAAGGCCCAACTCACGGGCGCCCGAAGATACAGCTGACCACACGTCGCCCAAAGTGCGAGCTCTCTGAACCAGAAAGGCCTCGCGGCGAGGTCCAAGAGAAGTGAGAACGCTGCTAAGGTATGCTATCCACTCTTTGGCTAAGTCATCGCTAAAGGTGTCTGGAAAGAGTAAAGAATCTGTAGGTGCACCCTGCAGTAGCCCACAGGCATGAACAAAGTCTGACCACCATTCATAAGAGGAAGTAGGAGCCGGGGCAGCAACCCTGGTCTTTTTCTTTGAAGCACTCTTCTTGCAAATCGGAGGGGCATCGACATGCCCAGCCTCTCTCTGAGCCAAGGGACGCTTCTGCGAATTTTCCCTTGCCTTAAAAGCTTCTATCACTTGGGCGGCCGAGTCAGAAAAATGCTTCTTCAAGTATCTCTCCCTAATATGGAAATGTGGGCGATCCAGTCTGCGCAAATAATCTCTCTCAACTTGACGAATGGCAACAGAACGCTGTGTGAAGCAACCTCCGTGGCTTGCCCACCAGTCAGCATATCTCCGTGACACATCCCCTCGCTGAGAAGGAGGCAAAGTCGAAATATCTGTAGTGGGAGACTCTTGCTGAAATAAATTCCACCACATGCGGATTTGCAAGTGAACGGTCCGCTGGCGCAAAGCACGGGTCAGGCCTGGAAATTCAAAATCTGAAGGGATCCGTTGATCATAACCAAAGTTTCTCGCAAACCTGTGCGGATAATAAGGCTCCAAAATGGCGGTCTGACCCCGTCTAAAAGTTAGCACCCCAGGGCGAGTGCACTGTATCCAGCTCAAGCGAAGGCACCTCTCAGCAAAATCATGCACTACCTGCTGTGTCCAGGGATCAAACCAACCTGGCTGCCCAGAAGATGAATAGTCAGGAAAAGGTCTGAAATTAAAAGAAGAATGATCAAAACTCAATTTCCCGGTCTCCCCAACGGGAACAAAGCCCAGTGCATCTCGGGCGAGAGAAAGAAGACTATCACCATCTCCATCCAGCTGATCTATAAATCTGAAAATGGTAGGAATAGAAATGTCTCGAATGTCCCCTGCAGGGAGGCGCCCAGGTAACAAGCAATGCGCCCATGCACTGACATAATGAGTAGCCATCAATATGGTGCTGTCCCGGGGCTGAGAATGTGAAGATAAGGCATTGAAAGAATGATAAATACATGCTAAAGCAGCAGGGGCTAAAGCTAACTGACATCCACAGGCCAAACGGCAAGCGGGGTAAATAGCTTCTGGGCGCAAAAGAGACTCATCACCGAGAGGCATGGCGAAAGTGCATAACCAGTAAGCCAAATAGGCGGCCAAATGTGTGATCTCATCAAGTTTCCATGGGTTCTCTGTCTGATGCGGGGACTCATATATATGGGGAAGTGCGGGGAGCTCCTCTCGAGGAATCTCGTACATGTCATGGCGAGTTCCCCTCGCTCGAGCAAATTCATTCACATAGCAAAAAGGACCACCATAAAAGTACCTCACCCAAGTGTACAAGCTGACCCGCGGGTCAGTGGAAGAAGTGCTAACATCACCAGCGTCATCAGTCGAAGAAGCAGAGTAGCGCGCCTTGGCCAAATCATGCCAGACCCTCAACAGATATCTGTAACAAAACTCCAGCACATAGTGACCCTGTCCATCAGTGGAATCTCTGTGAAAATCATCCAAGATAACTTCTTCATAAGGCTCGCCTACAACGGGTAGTCCGGAGATACGGTGGAAAGCCCACAAGTCTATAGCTGTTTCGCCTTCTGCAGTGCAAATGGTGTTCCATGTTGGGTTATATCGCTCAGCCACGGCCTGTATCAAACCAGTATAGCAAGGATATCTGTAAAGTGCCGCTGTCACTGCATGACGGATACCCACAAGGTCAAGCATATGGCGATAATGCTGAAGCACATACTGCAACCACTCTGTTGCCCCGGGGCGAGGAACATGTGAGCGTCTCACGCTCAATTTCTCATACCAGCTGGGTGTCTTGCTCTGCAAAATGTCCTGTAAAATACACTGGCCACTGAAAGGGGTCTGTGTAGAGGGCTCGTCAGCTGCAGTCAAAAAGAGACCAGTCCTGTGGTTGGAAACTGGGGCCCGGCCCCCACCTGCTGTCATCCATGAAGCTGCCAGTAAAGGGCGGGAAATGCTGTGTACACCTGTCAACCGCGAGTATTTGCCCAGTTGTTGTGCCAAAGGTAACTCATTCAGACGAATGTCATGCCAAGGGAAAGCTGGATATGCATACGAAAACAAACCCTCCATACTGTCACGATCAAAAAGAAGGGCGCCTTCCAGAGCGAGCCTCTGGGCGCGAGTCAAGGGGATGGGGCCGTCATCGTCATCACCCGGCCAAGCATACGAAGACACAAATGCCATAACAGATTCATCCGAGGGAAGGTGCTGAGGATAATCAACAGGGCGCTGAAAGTAGAAATGTCCATCGCAATAGGATACCCAGCTCGGGTCAATGGGCACTGAATTGCCAGACGCTGCGTCAAGGTGTGATATTGCAACCCGAGTATATCCCCGGTCCAAGTCGGAAAGCCGTTCAGGTGTCACCAGGGTGGGCGTCATAAAAGGCATCTTCCGACGACAGGAGGAGGGGTCCGGCAAGCCAGCACGAACAGTAGTAAGGCCACGTCCCCTACCGTAAGAACGACGGCCTCGGCCTCTCCGAGAACCCCGGCGCAAATCCATAATTGCCTGGGTATTGGTAGAAGCAAAAGGAAAATATCACTACGTGCTGGAAAACGCAAATGACGTGAATTCTAACAGCATGAAGCACTGGATGATCACAAGAAACACACGTGACAGCTGCCCGATGATGTGGCACGGGCTATCTGTCACGTGGGGGGCATTTGTTGTCCCAGTTTTTTTCTGGCTTCCTACTGTCGAAGAGGGGGGACGAAACAGAAGGGAGAAAGATATATACGCACAGGAGAGAGAGATGCCTGGGTCCGATGCCGCCGCCGCTCACCGCTCGCCCACGCCGCTGCTGCCCTGCCGCGGCCCCGCCCTGGCCGCCCTGGCCGCCCCGCCGCTGCCGCGGTGCCGCCTTGCCGCTGCCCCGCCCGGGCCGCCCCGCCGCTGCCGCCCTGCTGTCGCCGCCGCCCTGCCGTGCTGCTGCCGCCGCCTTGCCTGCTCCCGCCGCCGCTGCTGCTGCTGTGCTCAGCCTCCGCCGCCGCCAAGCAAGAGGAGAAGGGGAGGAGGCAGGCCGCCCCCCCCCCCTTCCTTGCTCTGTTTCGCACAGAGCCAGGAAAGGAAGGGGCCGGCCGAAAGAAGGAAATGAGGAAAAGGAAAGAAAAAGAAAACAAGGGGTTTAAAATACAAAATTTCATTGGAAATTTGCGTAGAAACCCCTGGACAAATGCGCAGACCCCCGGGGAGGGTGCGCAAACCTTCCGGCCGGGCGTCTTTTGCCCAACCACTATATAAGAAGCCCTGGGGCGCCCCAGGGAGAGGGGAGCTTCTTCTGAGCCAGAAAACCCGAGCAAGGCTTCGGGAAAAAAGACTGCAAGGCAGTCTGAAAAAAGGGTCTGCAAGGCAACCCTAAAGATCATCGTGCAAGGCACGATTCTTTTCTCTCAAGTTCATAAAAAGGTCCATTGGACTTCTTCTCATTGGGCCAATTTTCTTATTGGGCCTAATACTCCTTATTGGGCCGGACGTGTACTGTCACACAATTAATCAAGACATTTTGTGCTTATTGGGCCAACAATTAGCGAATTAACTTGTGTGATTTATTGGGCCCATTGGGCTATTTTTAATCATCCAATAATGCGTTATATGAATTATTTCATGTAATGTCACGTTTATTTAAAACGTAGCACTACGTAATTTCCTAGTCAAAATCAACCAAATCTTCGACAAGTGTTAACAAAATATCTTCCAAATAATATTCTTTAATTTTCAATAACATAAAATCAACAAACAAGTTATGTCTCACATCAATTTTAACCCACCTTAAGTCAATTCATGTTTAAAACAATTAAATAAATGAAAATGTTAAGCTAATTCCCCTTTAAATCGATCAAATAAATAAAAAAATGTAAACTTAATTCACATAATTTAAATGTAAATAAATAAATCACGAAAATGTTTAAATAAATAAAATAAATAATTCTGAAAATACCAAAAAAATAGAAAATACATTTAAAAAATCAATAAAAAAATGAAACAAATATCAAAAAATTCCAAAAAAAATAGATTGCATGTTCGCAACCATGTTCTCTTTCATGTGCAATTCCTCTCATTCAAATGTGAGTCATATTCTCTTGTTTCTAAGGGTTTGTCTAATGGTTAATCAAGGGTGTTCAGTCTTTTGCGCTGATATAATTAACACTAACTACGGTTAGTGGGGGAGGTCAAATGAACTAAGCAAGACCATGTCCTTGTAAATAAATAAAGAACCCAAATAAAATCAAACTTCAAACTTAAAATTTAAAAATTTTAAAATGTTAAAAAAAATAATAATTCTCACACACTCATATTGACATTACCAGCAGGAAGTGGTGGTTTTGTTGTATATATAGATGCTTCAAGGAGAGGACTTGGCGCAGTGCTTATGTAGCATGGCAAAGTGATAGCTTATGCGTCCAGGCAATTGAAGCTGGCAGAAGAGAATTATCCCACTCATGACGTAGAATTGGCAGCTGTTGTGTTTGCTTTGAAAATGTGGAGGCATTATCTATATGATGAGAGATTTGAGATCTTTACATATCATAAAAGCTTGAAGTATATCTTCTCGCAGAAGGATTTAAATCTCCGTCGGCACAGATGGATTGAATATTTAAAAGATTATGATTTCAGTTTGGCTTACCATCCAGATAAGGCCAATGTTGTAGCAGATGCCTTGAGCAGAAAGGCATATATAAATCTGATGATGATTAGATAGTGGAAGCTGTATGAAGAGATAGTGGAGAACTCCTTGTATGTGCCCAGTAGTCAGTGGCGGGCAATACTAGCTGCTAGTGCTGTAGAGCCGTCCTTGTATTGGCAGATTGTTGAGCCTCAGAGAGCAGATGAAAATCTAGCTGAGATTGTAAAAATGGAAGGAGTTACCATTGATGATAATTGTGTGATTAGGCTCAGAGGCAGGTTGTTTGTTCCAGCTGAAAGAGAGGTAAAGCAGCTGTAGACTCGAGATTTGGCCCATCCCCGTGTGGTTCTTTGGCCCATTAAGCCTCGTTTGACCGTTTGTTGACCTGCCTCGGATGCCATGTAGACGGCAGCATTGATGGCCGCCGACTACTGGTTGGCGGCAAGCCCCCTTGACGTTGACCCATACAGACGTCCACATACCGGACGTCTGCATGCAGTTGGCGGTAGGATCGCTGGACGTTAACCTGGTTTACCTGGTCTGCACAACAACCACGAGAATATAGCCCATTTGCGTCTTTCTCTTGCCCATGCACTGCATGGGGCCGTTCCCAACGGGCATATGGGCCACCTTGGCACCCCCTTGACTCAGTAAAAAGCCACCTTGGCCTCCCCCCATTGGTTGGAGCTTTAATACATGGATTGCCATGTGTGCAAGTGTGTTTCTTCACACTTAGCATCCTAGGCATTCTAACCCCGAGCTCCACTGTCTATATAACCTTCCCTTAAGCCCTCTGAGCCAGGGGAGAGAGGCTGGACGTCCACATGCTGATGCTTTGAGAGAGGAGAGAGAAATTGCACCCAAGTTTCCACAACTCCAACTCTTCTTCCTCTCAACACTTGGGACGTTCAGGAGGTTTCTTTTGGAGCTGGAGGAGCCTTGCAAGGAAGCTACATCGTCTGCAAACGAGGATTAACTCCCCCTCTTCCTCTCATTCACTTCTTCTTTCCTAAATAGTTGCATGTTGCACACACCATCCCATACACTCTAGGCACGTAGGTCACTTCCCTACACACCTAGAAATGGGTTTCCCAACCAAAAACGGAGGGAAGAAGGGTGGTCATAGCACTTGGCCACCCCTCTTCTCAAGTCCGCAACCGGTACGGGACTCACCTTTTGGGCTGTCTCTTTCCGTTTTGAACATTTACTACTCTTCCTTTAGACTTATAGAGTGTCTCTTTGTGGCAGGAACAATTTGCAGAAGACCGCGGAGCTCTTCTTCTTTGGTCGGCCGAAGGAGAAGAAGTTGAGGCCCCCGTCTCCGTCCGTTGCGTGAGGCCGCTGCGTGAACGTGATCAATACATTCCTTGGGCACAGGTAAGGCCCTGGCGATCACAAAACTCCCCCTCTTTCTTCTGGCTTTCCTTGTTTTCTCTTCAGTCAAACTAGTCAACCGAGGAGTCAACGGGGTCAACTAGAGATCCACTCATCGCCATCGAGGGACGCCAGCGACGTTCGTCACTTCCAGAGGACCGTTTACCCAGGTAAACGTCCACCGTTCCTGCCGTTTAGTTTATGTTAGCATCCAGGTTTGTTGTCATCTACTTATTGTTAGCATCAGTCGATCATGTCGTTTATGTGTTTCTGATGAACTTGGCGTCAACCCCTGTGCCGTTTAGTTTCACAGAAGCATGCTTTTTCACTGTTTTTTTATTGTCTTTCTTTTATTTTCTTTTTGTTCGCTTACTGTTTGTCACTGACGGTCCTCAGTCACCAGGGGGGTCACTCTTCTCACCTTTTCTAGCCTCCCCTCACATTCTAGGATCACCCTTCTTTGGTTTTCAACCTCTTACTCGGGGATTCCCTCTCGGGTAAATCGGGTTGGCTCCAAAGAAAACTCTGTAAGTCCCTAAATTCCGTGGATTCCCTCATGGTACGGGGCAGGAGGACCTTTACCCTCCCAGTCTAGTTCGCCTATTCACCCGGGTTTGAGTCACATTTGAGAGAATTGGCCTTTTGCGAGTCTAATTAACACACGGCTTTAACATTTAAAATCTTGGGGACGTTGTTTGATAACATTGCTTGGTAGAAACCCCAAATTTCTGCTAAAAGACAGTGAAGTTAATCAACTTTAACCATTATAAAATCACTAGGTTGTGTGCTAATGGATGCTTGGTTAAATTCTCTAAATATGACTGACAATCCGGCTTTTGAATATGAGGACGATGTCCATGAGTTTGTAGGGATGGTTGACACACATAACCAACCCGAAGAGTCAGTCCATTCTTCTTCCTCCTCTCAAGCTGACAATGAGGGGAGCTTGAGTTTAAGGGTCAATCCAGCTTATGCTCAAGACACTCAAGAGGACCCTGAATTCTCTAAACTCCTCTCCCGTTACTCGCCCGAGGACATCATCACCATGTTGTCCAAACACACCGTCCGGGCTGCTACCTCTCCCTCCACTCCATCACCTTCTCCCTTCCATGCCTCCTCATCTAGGCCCATTCCTAGGCCCATTACCTCTTCGCGAATTCATGTCTCTCCCATTCCCACTCCCACTCTGATTCCTCCCATTCCTCTACCTACTCCAATCCCAACTCCTTCCTTCTCCTATCCACCTCATGCTCAAACCTCACCCCCTGCTCAATCTGAATCCATGACCCGATCCGAGACAGAGGGACTTATTAGGAAACTTTTGGATGAATCCCTTTCCCTCTCAAAGCCTCATTCCCTCCAGAACTACTGCAAGCTTCCCAATGCCTATTTCCCTCCGGGTTTCAAGGCCCCGAAATACAGCAAGTATGACGGGACCTCCGATCCACAATTCCATCTTGCCAGATTTACCATGGATTCCCACCGATGGCTGTACGATCGGGTTCTTTTAGTTCACCTCTTCCAACAATCGTTAGAAGGGGAAGCTTTGAGGTGGTTCACCTCCTTACCCGCATCGGACCTCGTTAATTTCGACATCGTCTCCGAGCGATTCATCTCCCACTTCTCATATATGGCCACCCAAGTCCCTACACTTCTGACTTGGTGGTAGAAAAGATGAAGCCGGACGAAGACTTTGTCACATTTGCCAATCGGTGGAGATACATGGCATCTAGGGCAGACATACCTATCCCGGAGTCCCAGGCCATAACCATGTTGGTCACCAACACCACCCCCGTGCTTCGCTCCGTCCTGATGCTGAGTGAGTTCCCCTCATTCACACACCTCTACAATCGAGCTAGGGTGGTCCAAAACCAAATTAAGGACTCCTCTCTGCCACACTTTTATGAAGGGAAGCCCAAGGGATGCAAGGCTCCCACGACACCTACCACCGAGGGGGTGACCGTCAATGAGTCCGTCAACGCTTGAAGTCAGTCATTGAGGCCTTCGAACAAGCCCTCCAATCCTCCGTCTGCTCCTTCCAACCCCCATCAGTTCCCGTCACACCCTTCCAAAACCTACTCTGCAGTTCCCCCTCCTGCTGGCTACACCCGGCCTGGTCCTAAGAGGTCTCATTACCCTCCCCTCCCTGAGACCCTTGAGGACATATTCTTCACCTTCATGCCATGTGATGCTATTCGGCTACCCCCACAAAGGGAAAACACCAATCCAAGGTCACGACATCAACAATTGCTTTACCTTTCGTGACTGGGTGTATGACATGAATGACCAAGGTAGGGTTAACTGGGATGATGTCAAAGTGGCCATAGCCAAGTCTAGGTACACCAAAAGGGACCTTGGCATCTTCAATAACCCTCTCCCCAACCACGAAAGCAACAATCCCTCCTCCTCCAAAACCCAAGAGAATGTGCATACCATGATACACTTAGGGCCCCGGGTTGTGAGGAGAGAGCAACAGTGGGGGGTAGAAGGCTTCGAGGAATGGTACCCATCCCCTACTGTAGAGTCTCAAGAGCCCTCCACGTCTGTAGATGCCATCCTAGAGGAGAGACCTTTAGTGCTCATCCGACCTCCTAAAGATACCTATCCCACTATCCTCACCCCCCTACCTGTCAGTCATCTGCCACACCCCTCCAGCTCATCCTCCCTAAGTCTCAGGAGGCCGTTCATGTCACGCTCAGGAATCGAATTGTTCCTCCACCTCCGCGGCCATCCCAAGATGAGGAGGATGGTGGACCAGCACCCCCCGTCGGCACCGAATATGATATTCTGCAACATCTATATAAGACACTCGCGAGGGTGTCTATTTTAGAATTGATTCGGAGGTCGCCGTCTCATCAATCCACTCTCCTCCAGTTTCTCCAAAAGATCATGGTCAATGATGACCTCCCTCCTAGTGGGGTCACCAACGCCATTCTCTCCCTCACCCAAGGTCCCTCAATCTCTTTCTCGAACAAAGATCTTGCCACCCCCGAGTGTCGTTCGCTTCCTCTCTATCTCACCATTAACCTCAACGGGGATTCGGTAGACTCCACCCTCATCGACACCGGGGCATGTATTAATGTCTGTCCGATGAAGACCCTTAAGAAATTGGGCTTAGGGGAGGACAATCTAGAGAAGAACTGCTCCACCATCGCTGCCTATGACAACTCCAAGAGGGTTGCCAAAGGCAAGATTGCTCTTAAGATAGAAATCGGACCTGTCACTATGTCTACCGAGTTTCTAGTTCTTGACGTCGATCCAGCCTACAAGGCCATCCTTGGTCATCCCTGGCTAGAGCAGACTCTAGGGGTCCCTTCCACCGCCCATCAATGCTTCAAATTTCCTTTCAATGGGCGGGTCATCAAAATCAAGAGCATTCCCATCTTGGAGACCCTTAATTCCATCACCTCGGAGCAGATGCCACATTTTTTATTCCGGACAAGGGGAAGAAGCCGGTCATGTCAATCTTTGACTTCCCCTTGCCCTATGATCTCAACCAACCTCCCCAGTCAGTTGAAGAACCCCATGTCCCATGTCCCCCAGGAAAGGGTTGGGAAGTGATGGCTAGAATCGGCTATATACATGGCTACGGGTTAGGCAAGAATCAGCAGGGTCCTGTCCACCACATCTCAGCTAAGAGGCCATTAGATAGGGCTGGTCTAGGTTTTCATCCGGACCCCGTCCATCCGGATCCATTCATTCCCTATCAGCCTCTCACTTGGACCTTGTGTGAGCATTTCACTCAGGGACCCCTTCAACCGGGAACCCGGGAGCCAGTGGTTGAAGAATTGTCCGACTCAGAGAGCGACCGAGGAGAGGATGCCCAAATAGAGAACATTTCTGAAGATTTTGGCCTTCTCTCGCTCTTCGGTTTTGACTTTCCATCCCCACCATCTCCCGCTCCATCTCCACACCAATCTCTCCCAACTGAGGTGCACCCGGCACCTAATCCCCCTTATTCTTCTTCTTCTTTCCCCCTTCTTTCTCCACCCGTCCTTTCCCCATCCCTTACTTGGCCAGTTGAGGCCACCTTGAGTCAGCAACTCATGGTTCTTGTCCTTGATTCCCAAAAAAAATGCCAATTTTGAAAATTGGAAATGCGAGGTCTCCATTGAGCACCCTTCCTCTGTGGAACCTCTTCCGCTCGGCCAGGGGCCGACGCTTTCCGGCCTAAACTCCTATTCTCGCCCTTCTAGGGGCACCTCTCATGTACATAGTTTTGTACATATCAGTCTTGTAAATAGTGGTCTAGATTTTGGATTAGAGTCGGGTCTAGAGTCTAATCTAGAGTCAGGTTTAGGATTAGAAGAGTCTAGATCCTCTCAGCCATGTGTGCATAAAGAGAAAGGTAGGCAAGTTCTTGCTCGTTATGTCATGGCCTTGGCTGAGAGGTGTGCCAAGTTAAGTCAAGTCCCAGAGTTTCTTGAGGAGCCTACCCTTATTGAATCAGATTTTGAAGAAGGCGACTCTTTAGATGATGGTTTAGGAGTTTATCTGCTAGATTTTGATGAGAAGGGTGAGCTGGGAGATCCTAGGTTGGAAGAAGAGGACCCAGTGAGCTCCTATGTGGATGGCACAAAGAGGTTCGATGAGCCAACCATGGCTGCCGATGAGCCCACTAGAGAGGTCAATCTTGGCATTGAGGAATCCCCGAAGATAGTGTTAATTAGTGCCAATTTGAGTGTTGGAGAAGAAGAAGCTCTGGTAGCTATTCTCAAAGAATTCTCCGACGGATTTGCTTGGTCTTATGAGGACATGCCGGGACTCGACACCTCTTTGGTCGAGCACCGGTTGGTCCTAAAAGCCGACGCGAAGGCCGTCAAACAAAAGCTGAGAAGGCTACATCCCAAGCTTGCACTCAAGATCAAAGAGGAGATTGACAAGTTACACAAAGCCAAATTCATTAGGGTTGTGCTATATCCACGATGGGTAGCTAATATCGTCCCTGTGATGAAGAAGGACGGTAAGGTTAGGATCTATATAGATTTCCGCGACCTTAATCGTGCTTGCCCAAAGGACGATTTCCCTCTCCCACACATAGATGTCCTAGTGGACAACACTACCAGCTTTGAGATGTTGTCCTTTATGGATGGTTTCTCTGGGTATAACCAGATCCGTCTGGCGGAGGAAGACTAGGAGAAAACTTCTTTCACAACGCCCTGGGGGACTTACTGTTATGTCGCCATGCCCTTCGGATTAAAGAATGCGGGAGCAACTTATCAAAGGGCTATGATGGCAATTTTTCATGACAAGATGCATGTGCACATGGTGTGGACGATGTGTTTGTTAAATCAAAGACTCGACATGGCCATGCTGAGGTCCTCCGGGCAGTTCTCCAGTGGTCTAGAGAACATAAGCTCAAAATGAACCCCAAGAAGTGTGTCTTTGGTGCTTCCTCGGGGAAATTGTTGGGGTTCATAGTAAGCAAGCGGGGAATTGAGATCAATCCTAACAAGGCCAAAGCAATAATCGATATGCCTCCTCCTAGGAATATCAGAGAAGTCAAGGGCTAATTGGTAGACTTCAGTTCATTAGGAGATTTATCTCCCAGCATTCAATCGTTGTAAGCCCTTCTATGAGATGCTTAAAGAAGAGGCTAAGTTTGATTGGAACGATAAATGTCAAAAGGCCTTTGATGAGTTGAAGAGTTATCTGTTCAATCCCCCTGTTCTCGCTCCTCCGGTTCCGGGTCGGCCTTTATTGCTCTATGTGTCAACCACTGAAGATTCAACTGGAGCAGTTTTGGCCCAATACGACGACGAGAAGAAGGAGAGAGCAGTGTACTATTTATCCAAGTTATTTAATGAAGCTGAAAAGAAGTACACCGCCATGGAAAGAACATGTGCGGCTGTCTTCTGGGTTGCCCAGAAGTTAAAGCATTTTTTCCTTGCTCATGAAGTGAAACTTCTGGCGCGCATGGACCCAATTCGGTACTTGCTTGAGAAGCCCGTCCTGACTAATCGGTTGATGAGGTGGCAAAGCTTCCTTAATCAATTTGATATCACCTACATCAACCAAAAGTCAATCAAGGGGCATGCTATAGCTGAGCATTTAGCCCACCACCCCTTACCTTCATGCTCTCCCGTCGATGAAAGTTTTCCCGATGAAGAGTTAGGAGCCATTATTGATGGTGAACCTTCGTGGGTGCTTTAGTTCGATAGGGCCCTCAATTCCAAAGGGTGTGGAATAGGGGCAGTCTTCCTCTCACCGGAAGGGGTAGTCATTCCGCACGCCTACCAGTTAACCTTCAGAGCCACGAACAATGTGGTCGAGTATGAGGCGCTCTTAGTTGGGCTAAAAATGGCATTATTGCTTGGAGTTAAGGAATTAAGGATAATTGGTGATTCGCAATTGATACTCCGGCAATCCCTCAGCAAGTACCAGACCCGGAACCCCAAGTTGAAACCATACCAAGAGTTGGTAGGAAAGGTAGTCCGGCAGTTTAGGAAGCTCACACTGGTTCACACTCCTAGGGCTCAGAATATCCTAGCAGATTCACTCGCTTCCCTAGCATCTTCCATTCCCGTCCCTTTGGGAAAATCTTCTGAAACCGTCTCTGTCCAGAGATTAAGAGTCCCCTCCCATGTCGATCCTTGGTTTTCTCAACTCACGTCTCCTTCTCCATCCCTTCGGGTCTATGCGCTCTCAAAAGAGCCAGAAATCAACCTCGAAGATGGCCATCCTTAGTATTTGACATCAAAAAATTTCTCAAATATGGATCTTTCCCCGATTATGCCACCTCTGTCGATAGACAGGCCATTCGCCACGTCTCGGAGCGTTACAAGATCATAGGTGACATTCTATATAAGAAATCTCTTAGTGGGGTCTATCTTCGTTGCCTCGATGAATTCGAGTCTCAAAATGTTGTTGAAGCCTCTCACTCTAGTGAATGTGGTGGCCATGTTAATGGTAGAGCAATTGCCCAAAAGTTGCTAAGACACTATTATTGGCCTACCATAGAAGAAGACTGTCGCCATTTTGTCCGTCACTGTGTTAAATGCCAATTGCACGGTGACAAAATTCATGCTCCTTCTTCTTCTCTTCACCCTCTCATCGCTCCATGGCCTTTCGCCATGTGGGCATTCGACGTGGTTGGTCCTCTCACGGATAGAACTGGAGAAATCCGTAAGAAGTCCTTCATCCTGACCGCCACATAATACTTCACAAAGTGGGCTGAAATGCCTCGGGACATTGTCACCGACAATGGACCTCAATTTACTTCACAGGAGCTTCGCGACATGTGTGGTAAATATGGCATTAACTTGCATCATTCATCCCCATATTATCCACAAGGTAATGGACAAGCAGAAGCTACTAATAAAACTCTCATCAAAATCATAAAGAAAGCATGCAAATCTCACAACAATGCTGACTGGCCAGACCGCTTAGTTGAAGCTCTTTGGGCTTATCGCACCTCGGTCCGAACTCCTACGGGGCAAACCCCCTATGCTTTGACATACGGATCGGATGCAATACTCCCATATGAGATCTTCGTCCCTTCACTTAGAGTTCAATTGGACGCCGAACTTGGCCCCGATCAACGTCGGGAGGCCTTGTTGGCACAACTTGAACTCTTAGATGAAAGGTGAATGATAGCGGCTGACCATGCTCAAGTCTACTGTCAGAGAATTTCACGTTTTTACAATAAAAGAGTTCTTGAGAGAAAATTTGAAGTGGGTGAGATGGTCCTAAAGTGCAAAATCATAAAGGCACCAGGTCCCAGGAGCAAATTACAAGAAAATTGGGAAGGTCCGTTCGTTGTCAAAGAAGTATATTCAGGGAATGCTTATAGGTTGGTAGATGCTGAGGGAGTGGAGTTGTCGTATCCCTGGAACGCAGTCTACCTCAAGAAATTCTATCCTTAGTCGGTCAGTCCGTCAAGTCGGTCATTCATCACTTGTTAAGGTGTGGGTCTAAATCTCTACTTTTCCAATTGTTCATTAATGAGGAAGGGTTTATTCACACACCACACGATGTTAAGATATTGCCCTCTAGCTGGAAAATCACAAGTACACTTGGATAGTCTTATCCGGTCAATATGTTTCCCCTATTCTTCTCCCATTCGGTTGCGTCTGGAAGCGGAACAAACTACGAGTAGGGGACCATCCACTCCCATCTAAAAGACAAGGTTACCATAAACAAGGGCAATCAAGAAAAGCAAAAGGGGCAGAATCAAATCCAGCCTAAAGGGGAAAAGAAAAGCAAAAAAAAAGGTCAAAAAAGGGTAGCAAAAAGTACATACCCAGGAAAAGGCTGACCAATTTGAGGTAGCAAAAAGTACGTGCCTCCACCCCTAAAATCAAATAAGAATAAAAATTCCCTGGAAATAATTATTGACCAAGTCTTTAGTATGAGGTGTTAGTTTGGAAACATAAAGTAGTTTGAACCAAATCCTTGTATGGCTTCCTACTTATTTCTTCCAAATTCCTCCCTCTACGGGCAAATTTGACTGTATAAGACCTTCCGTAGTGAAAACATCAAGAAGGCTAGGGGCAATTTCCAACATCAAGGAATTCATGCACGATCCTCCTTATTCATGACCTCCGTGGTTAAGCAGATCAGCATACCCTATGCTTTGACATGTGATAAGTATGTATTTTAGAGTCAAAAAAAAAGAAAAAGAAAAAGCGAGTCTCTCGATGTATATATTTTCACCATGTACATATTTTTACTCTTATTTTTACTTATTTTCAAAAAAAAAGAGAAGGAAAAAAATCAGAAAATTCAAAAAAATCCAAAAAAAATTAGTGGTAACATGTATATATACTAACATTCTCCTTATTTTCTTATCCAAATCAAGAACAACCAAAAAAAATCAAAAAATGCAAAAAAACAACAAAAAAATGCATATACATATTTCCCTTTGGTTATTTTTCCTTATGTTTTATCTTGGATTAGAAATTAGCCCATTGACCAAATCCCAAGAAAGGTACATCTTTTAGGCAAGGGGCTAAAGACAGATCTACACTAACCCTTTTTCTTCTAAGTGTTGTGGATGCAGGAATCATAGAATACAAGCAAACCAGTCAAGTGCACAAATGACAAAAGTCCACAAAAATCCTCTATAATGATCAAGTTCTGTACATATCATGACAGGGGCATACCCCTGGTGGTACAAGTCATTCCTCTCTCCTCTCTCCCTCGCTAGGCCTCTGCCTACGTCAGCTACTCACCTCGTCCTCCTCTCTCTCCCGACGCCAGTCTAGGAGAGGAGGTCTCGATGTCGATGTAGCCTCGCATGTCCAACGTGATGGCATTCATCAGGTTCACAAGCCAGGAGAAGGCCCGTACCTGGCCTTGGCTCGGGAACGCGGGCACTTCCTGCATCAAGGTGGGCTATAAGAGAAGAGTTTTGGGGCATTTTTAACCAAAATAGAAGCAGAATGAGCGTAGCTTACCTCCCCGTTGGCCAATCTAGTGCTCAGGCGCCCCGAAACTTCCCTCAGAATTCCTGGGTTCATTCCTGTGGATTGTCTGGTCGAAGAGGAAGCCATTTCGTTGCTCTTCTTCATCTCCCAGCCCTCTGGTTCACAGCAGGAGCAGGGGGAGACGGAGGTAGAAGATGATAGAGTCCCCATGGACTCCCATCACCTATATTTTCGGCCTGATCCGCTGGCCAGTAGGCGTCCATATCGGTTGACGTCAGTGTCTGGTTAGCGGCAATATCTATTGCCATTAACTGGGAACTGGTGGCCATCGATGTGGACGTTTATTCCCCTGGACATTTTCAAAATTCTATTATTCATATGGCCATTATATTTTATCTTGTGCTTCAAGTTGTTTTTCTGATATCCAAGCACAAGTTGCGCTTCAAAGTTTCGAACACTCATGCGACCTTGAGCGTTACAGGTATGTCTAACATAGGACCCAACCAGAGGTGAATAATTTGGCGACCGTGAACCCTGAGTTCCCCTTTACCAAAAACCATGATGGGTTTGCGATCTCTCAGTTATTCGTATGGCCTTTTAGAATTTTCCTCTGGTGCTAACTTGCATTTTAGATAGGCAACCCACACCAGCATGCATTTAGGTCTTCACTGCTAACATTCTCTTACTAACACTCAAAAAAAAATGGTGATTTTCCTCGATCATCTAATTGCTCCATGGTTCCCCCAGCTTAGGTAGCCTACCGAGTCCGCCCTTCTTGAATATCGGGTCTTTGTTGCCCCCCTTCTCCACTTGTCCCACCGTGCATATCACAAATAATCATTCTAGTCTTATTGAGTTCATCTGAACCTTCGCCAGTCGCGAGCTTAATTCCAGAATCTAGGCTTTCCGAACATTGATTCTAGTTATAATCTTTTGATAATCCTTTGAGAGATCAACCAACTCCTTGTCTCCATGACCTCCTAAATTCGGGATAGACGTCCTGATTAGGCCAGCGAGCCCACGAGCTCCAGTTATGAGACCCTCTTGATTCAACCGTCATATTACAACTCCTTTGACTCAGACACGTCAGAAACTAGTCAAAGTCCGTCACGGCCACACCAGGAACCCTACCGTTGGGTTGCAGTTGTAGTTACATGGGTAGATCACTCCTCTTCATACCCACATTTGTCTCTCAGACGATATGTCATCTGTTTCTATCCTAACTCATTTGTTTGGCTCGCTAGAATTCCTATCCTCGGAGATGGTCGTTCATTAAATCTCCGCATCCTTTGTTTACCGAGACACCAACCTTTCAGTCCGCTCTGCTCCCATGCAAGATCGGACGTCTCGGAGGGGCATTTGTAGATGCGAGATTTGGCCCATCCCCGCGTGGTTCTTTGGCCCATTAAGCCTTGTTTGACCGTTTGTTGACCTGCCTCGAATGCCATGTAGACGGCAGCATCGATGACCGCCGACTACTAGTTGGCGGCAAGCCCCCTTGACGTTGACCCATACAGACGTCCACATACCTGGACGTCTGCATGCGGTTGGCGGCAGGATCGCTGGACGTTAACCTGGTTTACCTGGTCTGCGCAACAACCCCGAGAATATAGCCCACTTGCGCCTTTCTCTCGCCCATCCACCGCATGGGGCCGTTCCCAACAGGCATATGGGCCACCTTGGCACCCCCTTGACTCAGTAAAAAGCCACCTTGGCCTCCCCCCATTGGTTGGAGCTTTAATACATGGATTGCCATGTGTGCAAGTGTGTTTCTTCACACTTAGCATCCTAGGCATTCTAACCCCGAGCTCCACTATCTATATAACCTTCCCTTAAGCCCTCTGAGCCAGGGGAGAAAGGCTGGACGTCCACATGCTGATGCTTTGAGATAGGAGAGAGAAATTGCACCCATGTTTCCACAACTCCAACTCTTCTTCCTCTCAACACTTGGGACGTTCAGGAGGTTTCTTTTGGAGCTGGAGGAGCCTTGCAAGGAAGCTACATCGCCTGCAAACGAGGATTAACTCCCCCACTTCCTCTCATTCACTTCTTCTTTCCTTAATAGTTGCATGTTGCACACACCTTCCCATACACTCTAGGCACATAGGTCACTTCCCTACACACCTAAAAATGGGTTTCCCAACCAAAAACAGAAGGAAGAAGGGTGGTCATAGCACTTGGCCACCCCTCTTCTCAAGTCCGCAACCGGTACGGGACTCACCTTTTGGGCTGTCTCTTTCCGTTTTGAACATTTACTACTCTTCCTTTAGACTTATAGAGTGTCTCTTTGTGGCAGGAACAATTCGCAGAAGACCGCTGAGCTCTTCTTCTTTGGCCGGCTGAAGGAGAAGAAGTTGAGGCCCCCGTCTCTGTCCGTTGCGTGAGGCCGCTGCGTGAACGTGATCAATACATTCCTTGGGCACAGGTAAGGCCCTGGAGATCACAAAACTCCCCCTCTTTCTTCTGATTTTCCTTGTTTTCTCTTCAGTCAAACTAGTCAACCGAGGAGTCAACGGGGTCAACTAGAGATCCACTCATCGCCATCGAGGGACGCCAGCGATGTTCGTCACTTCCAAAGGACTCCCCGACGCCCACGGTTGTCCGAGGAGCCACGGGAAACGGATCGTCCACAGCTCTCTTCTGGCGATCACGGTGGGACAGCTTCTGCCACTATGGTCTCACTGCGGCCAGGTAGATGGCAAGCGATCTTGCCGTTTACCCAGGTAAACGTCCACCGTTCCTGTCGTTTAGTTTCTATTAGCGTCCAGGTTTGTTGTCGTCTACTTATTATTAGCGTCAGTCGATCATGCCGTTTATGTGTTTCTAATGAACTTGGCGTCAACCCCTGTGCCATTTAGTTTCACAGAAGCATGCTTTTTCACTGTTGTTTTCATTGTTTTGCTTTGATTTTCTTTTCTGTTCGCTTACTGTTTGTCACTGACGGTCCTCAGTCACCAGGGGGGTCACTCTTCTCACCTTTTCTAGCCTCCCCTCACATTCTAGGATCACCCTTCTTTGGTTTTCAACCTCTTACTCGGGGATTCCCTCTTGGGTAAATCGGGTTGGCTCCAAAGAAAACTATGTTAGTCCCTAAATTCTGTGGATTCCCTCACGGTACGGGGCAGGAGGACCTTTACCCTCCCAGTCTAGTTCACCTATTCACCCGGGTTTGAGTCACATTTGAGAGAATTGGCCTTTTGCGAGTCTAATTAACACACGGCTTTAACATTTAAAATCTTGGGGATGTTGTTTGATAACATTGCTTGGTAGAAACCCCAAATTTCTGCTAAAAGATAGTGAAGTTAATCAACTTTAACCATTATAAAATCAGTAGGTTGTGTGCTAATGGATGCTTGGTTAAATTCTCTAAATATGACTGACAATCCGGCTTTTGAATATGAGGACGATGTCCATGAGTTTGTAGGGATGGTTGACACACATAACCAACCCGAAGAGTCAGTCCATTCTTCTTCCTCCTCTCAAGCTGACAATGAGGGGAGCGTGAGTTTAAGGGTCAATCCAGCTTATGCCTAAGACACTCAAGAGGACCCTGAATTCTCTAAACTCCTCTCCCGTTACTCGCCCGAGGACATCATCACCATGTTGTCCAAACACATCGTCCGGACTGCTACCTCTCCCTCCACTCCATCACCTTCTCCCTTCCATGCCTCCTCATCTAGGCCCATTCCTAGGCCCATTACCTCTTCGTGAATTCATGTCTCTCCCATTCCCACTCCCACTCCGATTCCTCCCGTTCCTCTACCTACTCCAATCCCAACTCCTTCCTTCTCCTATCCACCTCATGCTCAAACCCCACCCCCTGCTCAATCTGAATCTATGACCCGATCCGAGACAGAGGGACTTATTAGGAAACTTTTGGCTGAATCCCTTTCCCTCTCAAAGCCTCATTCCCTCCAGAACTACTGCAAGCTTCCCAATGCCTATTTCCCTCCGGGTTTCAAGGCCCCGAAATACCGCAAGTATGACGGGACCTTCGATCCACAATTCCATCTTGCCGGATTTACCATGGATTCCCACCGATGGTTGTACAATCAGGTTCTTTTAGTTCACCTCTTCCAACAATCGTTAGAAGGGGAAGCTTTGAGGTGGTTCACCTCCATACCCGCATCGGACCTTGTTAATTTCGACATCGTCCGAGCGATTCATCCCCCACTTCTCATATATGGTCACCCAAGTCCCTACACTTCCTGACTTGGTGGCAGAAAAGATGAAGCCGGATGAAGACTTTGTCACATTTTCCAATCGGTGGAGATCCATGGCATCTAGGGCAGACATACCTATCCCGGAGTCCCATGCCATAACCATGTTGGTCACCAACACCACCCCCGTGCTTCACTCCGTCCTGATGCTGAGTGAGTTCCCCTCATTCACACACCTCTACAATCGAGCTAGGGTGGTCCAGAACCAAATTAAGGACTCCTCTCTGCCACACTTTTTTGAAGGGAAGCCCAAGGGACGCAAGGCTCACGCGGCACCTACCACCGAGGGGGTGACCGTCAATGAGTCCGTCAACGCTTGCAGTCAGCCATTGAGGCCTCCGAACAAGCCCTCCAATCCTCCGTCCGCTCCTTCCAACCCCCATCAGTTCCCGTCACACCCTTCCAAAACCTACTCTGCAGTTCCCCCTCCTGCTGGCTACACCCGGCCTGGTCCTAAGAGGTCTCATTACCCTCCCCTCCCTGAGACCCTTGAGGACATATTATTTGCCTTCATGTCCTGTGATGCTATTCGGCTTCCCCCACAAAGGGAAAATGCCAATCCAAGGCTCGACACCTCCAGATATTGTCCTTATCATCGGAACCATGGTCACGACATCAACAATTGCTTTACCTTTCGTGACTGGGTGTATGACATGAATGACCAAGGTAGGGTTAACTGGGATGATGTCAAAGTGGCCATAGCCAAGTCTAGGTACACCAAAAGGGACCTTGGCATCTTCAATAACCCTCTCCCCAACAACCAAAGCAACAATCCCTCCTCCTCCAAAACCCAAGAGAATGTGCATACCATGATACACTTAGGGCCCCAGGTTGTGAGGAGAGAGCAACAGTGGGGGGTAGAAGGCTTCGAGGAATGGTACCCATCCCCCGCTGCAGAGTCTCAAGAGCCCTCCACGTCTGTAGATGCCATCCTAGAGGAGAGACCTTTAGTGCTCATCCGACCTCCTCAGGATACCTACCCCGCTATCCTCACCCCCCCCCCTACCTGTCAGTCATCTGCCACACCCCTCCAGCTCATCCTCCCTAAGTCTCAGGAGGCCGTTCATGTCACGCTCAGGAATCGAATTGTTCCTTCACCTCCGCGGCCATCCCAAGATGAGGAGGATGGTGGACCAGCACCCCCCGTCAGCACCGAATATGATATTCTGAAACATCTAGATAAGACACCCGTGAGGGTGTCTATTTTAGAATTGATTTGGAGGTCACCGTCTCATCAATCCACTCTCCTCTAGTTTCTCCAAAAGATCATGGTCAATGATGACCTCCCTCCTAGTGGGGTGACCAACGCCATTCTCTCCCTCACCCAAGGTCCCTCAATCTCTTTCTCGAACAAAGATCTTGCCACCCCCGAGTGTCGTTCGCTTCCTCTCTGTCTCACCATTAACCTCAACGGGGTTTCGGTAGACTCCACCCTCATCAACACCGGGGCATCTATTAATGTCTGTCCGATGAAGACCCTTAAGCAATTGGGCTTAGGGGAGGACAATCTGGAGAAGAACTGCTCCACCATCGCTGCCTATGACAACTCCAAGAGGGTTGCCAAAGGCAAGATTGCTCTTAAGCTAGAAATCGGACCTGTCACTATGTCTACCGAGTTTCTAGTTCTTGACGTCGATCCGGCCTACAAGGCCATCCTTGGTCATCCCTGGCTAGAGCAGACTCTAGGGGTCCCTTCCACCGCCCATCAATGCTTCAAATTTCCTTTCAATGGGCGGGTCATCAAAATCAAGAGCATTCCCATCTTGGAGACCCTTAATTCCATCACCTCGGAGCAGATGCCACATTTATTTATTCCGGACAAGGGGAAGAAGCCGGTCATGTCAATCTTTGACTTCCCCTTTCCCTATGATCTCAACCAACCTCCCCAGTCAGTTGAAGAACCCCATGTCCCATATCCCCCAGGAAAGGGTTGGGAAGTGATGGCTAGAATCGGCTATATACATGGCTGCGGGTTAGGCAAGAATCAGCAGGGTCCTGTCCACCACATCTCAGCTAAGAGGCCATTAGATAGGGCTGGTCTAGGTTCTCATCCGGACCCCGTCCATCCGGATCCATTCATTCCCTATCAGCCTCTCACTTGGACCTTGTGTGAGCATTTCACTCAGGGACCCCTTCAACCGGGAACCCGGGAGCCAGTGGTTGAAGAATTGTCCGACTCGGAGAGCGACCAAGAAGAGGATGCCCAAATAGAGAACATTTCTAAAGATTTTGGCCTTCTCTCGCTCTTCGGTTCTGACTTTCCATCCCCACCATCTCTCGCTCCGTCTCCACACCAATCTCTCCCAACTGGTGCACCCGGCACCTAATCCTCCTTATTCTTCTTCTTCTTTCCCCCTTCTTTCTCCACCCGTCCTTTCCCCATCCCTTACTTGGCCAGTTGAGGCCACCTTGAGTCAGCAACTCATGGTTCTTGGCCTTGATTCCTAAAAAAAATGCCAATTTTGAAAATTGGAAATGCGAGAACTCCATTAAGCACCCTTCCTCTGTGGAACTTCTTCCGCTCGGCCAGGGGCCGACGCTTTCCGGCCTAAACTCCTATTCTCGCCCTTCTAGGGGCACCTCTCCTGTACATAGTTTTGTACATAGCAGTCTTGTAAATAGTGGTCTAGATTTTGGATTAGAGTCGGGTCTAGAGTCTAATCTAGAGTCAGGTTTAGGATTAGAAGAGTCTAGATCCTCTCAGCCATGTGTGCATAAAGAGAAAGGTAGGAAAGTTCCTACCCGTTATGTCATGGCCTTGGCTGAGAGGTGTGCCAAGTTAAGTCAAGTCCCAGAGTTTCTTGAGGAGCCAGCCCTTATTGAATCAGATTTTGAAGAAGGCGACTCTTTAGACGATGGTTTAGGAGTTTATCTGCTAGATTTTGATGAGAAGGGTGAGCTGGGAGATCCTGGGTTGGAAGAAGAGGACCCAGTGAGCTCCTATGTGGATGGCACACAGAGGTTCGACGAGCCAACCATGGCTGCCGACGAGCCCACTAGAGAGGTCAATCTTGGCACTGAGGAATCCCCAAAGATAGTGTTAATTAGTGTCAATTTGAGTGTTAGAGAAGAAGAAGCTCTGGTAGCTATTCTCAAAGAATTCTCTGACGGATTTTCTTGGTCTTATGAGGACATGCCGGGACTCGACACCTCTTTGGTCGAGCACCGGTTGGTCCTAAAAGCCGACGCGAAGGCCGTCAAACAAAAGCTGAGAAGGATACATCCCAAGCTTGCACTCAAGATCAAAGAGGAGATTGACAAGTTACACAAAGCCAAATTCATTAGGGTTGTGCTATATCCATAATGGGTATCTAATATCGTTCCTGTGATGAAGAAGGACGGTAAGGTTAGGATCTGTATAGATTTCTGCGACCTTAATCGTGCTTGCCCAAAGGACGATTTCCCTCTCCCACACATAGATGTCCTAGTGGACAACACTGCCGGCTTTGAGATGTTGTCCTTTATGGATGGTTTCTCTGGGTATAACCAGATCCGTCTGGCAGAGGAAGACCAGGAGAAAACTTCTTTCACAACGCCCTGGGAGACTTACTATTATGTCGTCATGCCCTTCTGATTAAAGAATGCGGGAGCAACTTATCAAAGGGCTATGATGGCAATTTTTCATGACATGATGCATGTGCACATGGTGTGGACGATGTCTTGGTTAAATCAAAGACTCGACATGGCCATGCTGAGGTCCTCCAGGTAGTTCTTCAGTAGTCTGGAGAACATAAGCTCAAAATGAACCCCAAGAAGTGTGTCTTTGGTGTTTCCTCAGGGAAATTGTTGGGGTTCATAGTAAGCAAGCGGGGAATTGAGATCGATCCTAACAAGGCCAAAGCAATAATCGATATGCCTCCTCCTAGGAATATCAGAGAAGTCGAAGGGATAATTGGTAGACTTCAGTTCAATAGGAGATTTATCTCCCAGCATTCAATCTATTGTAAGCCCTTCTATGAGATGCTTAAAGGAGAGGCTAAGTTTGATTGGAACGATAAATGTCAAAAGGCCTTTGATGAGTTGAAGAGTTATCTATTCACTCCCCCTGTTCTCGCTCCTCCGGTTCTGGGTCAGCCTTTATGCTCTATGTGTCAACCACTGAAGATTCAACTGGAGTAGTTTTGGCCCAATACGACGACGAGAAGAAGGAGAGAGAGGTGTACTATTTATCCAAGTTATTCAATGAAGTTGAAAAGAAGTACACCGCCATGGAAAGAACATGTGCAGCCGTCGTGTGGGTTGCCCAGAAGTTAAAGCATTATTTCCTTGCTCATGAAGTGAAACTTCTGGCGC
Source organism: Colocasia esculenta (assembly GCA_014218235.1). Taxonomy (NCBI): domain Eukaryota; kingdom Viridiplantae; phylum Streptophyta; class Magnoliopsida; order Alismatales; family Araceae; genus Colocasia; species Colocasia esculenta. Next base: position 199,877,033 of record CM024753.1, read on the forward strand.
GCATGGACCCAATTCGGTACTTGCTTGAGAAGCCCGTCCTGACTGATCAGTTGATGAGGTGGCAAAGCTTCCTTAATCAATTTGATATCACTTACGTCAACCAAAAGTCAATCAAGGGGCATGCTATAGCTGAGCATTTAGCCCACCACCCCTTACCTTCATGCTCTCATGTCGATGAAAGTTTTCCCGATGAAGAGTTAGGAGCCATTATTGATGGTGAACCTTCGTGGGTGCTTTACTTCGATGGGGCCCTCAATTCCAAAGGGTGTGGAATAGGGGCAGTTCTCCTCTCACCAGAAGGGGTAGTCATTCCGCACGCCTACCAGTTAACCTTCCGAACAATGTGGCCGAGTATGAGGCGCTCTTAGTTGGGCTGAAAATGGCATTATTGCTTGGAGTTAAGGAATTAAGGATAATTGGTGATTCGCAATTGATACTCCGGCAACCCTCAGCAAGTACCAGACCCGAAACCCCAAGTTGAAACCATACCAAGAGTTGGTAGGAAAGGTAGTCCGGCAGTTTAGGAAGCTCACACTAGTTCACACTCCTAGGGCTCAGAATATTCTAGCAGATTCACTCGCTTCCCTAGCATCTTCCATTCCCATCCCTTTGGGAAAATCTTATGAAACCGTCTCTGTCCAAGATTAAGAGTCCCCTCCCATGTCGATCCTTGGTTTTCTCAACTCACGTCTCCTTCTCCATCCCTTCGGGTCCATGCGCTCTCAAAAGAGCCGAAAATCGACCTCGAAGATGGACATCCTTGGTATTTTGACATCGAAAACTTTCTCAAAGATGGATCTTTCCCTGATTATGCCACCTCTGCCGATAGACGGGCCATTCGCCGCGTCTCGGAGCGTTACAAGATCATAGGTGACATTCTATACACGAAATCTCTCAGTGGGGTCTATCTTCGTTGCCTCGATGAATTCGAGTCTAAAAATGTTGTTGAAGCCGCTCACTCTAGTGAATGTGGTGGCCATGTTAATGGTAGAGCAATTGCCCAAAAGTTGCTAACATACTATTATTGGCCTACCATGGAAGAAGACTGTCGCCATTTTGTCCGTCACTGTGTTAAATGCCAATTGCACGGTGACAAAATTCATGCTCCTTCTTCTTCTCTTCACCCTCTCATCGCTCCATGGCCTTTCTCCATGTGGGCATTCGACGTGGTCGGTCCTCTCGCAGACAGAACTGGAGAAATCCGTAAGAAGTCCTTCATCCTGACTGCCACAGAATACTTCACAAAGTGGGCTGAAGCAGAAGCATTCATTGAGGTCAAAGCTTCAACAATGGTCAAATTCATCAAGCGCAACATCCTTGCAAGGTTCGGCGTGCCTCGGGACATCGTCACCGACAATGGACCTCAATTTACTTCACAGGAGCTTCGCGACATATGTGGTAAATATGGCATTAACTTGCATCATTCATCCCCATATTATCCACAAGGTAATGGACAAGCGGAAGCTACTAATAAAACTCTCATCAAAATCATAAAGAAAACATGCAAATCTCACAACAATGCTGACTGGCCAGACCGCTTAGTTGAAGCTCTTTGGGCTTATCGCACCTCGGTCCGAACTCCTACGGGGCAAACCCCCTATGCTTTGACATATGGATCGGATGCGATACTCCCATATGAGATCTTCGTCCCTTCACTTAGAGTTCAATTGGACGCCGAACTTGACCCCAATCAACGTCGGGAGGCCTTGTTGGCACAACTTGAACTCTTAGATGAAAGGTGAATGATAGTGGCTGACCATGCTCAAGTCTACCGTCAGAGAATTGCACGTTTTTACGCTAAAAGAGTTCTTGAGAGAAATTTGAAGTGGGTGAGATGGTCCTAAAGCGCAAAATCATAAAGGCACCAGGTCCCAGGAGCAAATTACAAGACAATTGGGAAGGTCCGTTCGTTGTCAAAGAAGTATATTCAGGGAATGCTTATAGGTTGGTAGATGCTGAGGGAGTGAAGTTATCGTATCCCTGGAACGCAGTCTACCTCAAGAAATTCTATCCTTAGTCAGCCAGTCCGTCAAGTCGGTCATTCATCACTTGTTAAGGTGTGGGTCTAAATCTCTACTTTTCCAATTGGTCATTAATGAGGAAGGGTTTATTCACACACCACACGATTTTAAGATATTGCCCTCTAGCTGGAAAATCACAAGTACACTTGATAGTCTTATCCGATCAATATGTTTTCCCTATTCTTCTCCCATTCGGTCGCGTCTGGAAGCGGAACAAACTACGAGTATGGGACCATCCACTCCCATCTAAAAGACAAGGTTACCATAAACAGGGGCAATCAAGAAAAGCAAAAGGGGTAGAATCAAATCCAGCCTAAAGGGGAAAAGAAAAGCCAAAAAAGGTCAAAAAAGGGTAGCAAAAAGTACGTACCCAGGAAAAGGCTGCCCAAATTAAGGAGGTAGCAAAAAGTATGTGCCTCCACCCCTGAAATCAAATAAGAAGAAAAATTCCCTAGAAATAATTGTTGACCAAACCTTTAGTATGAGGTGTTGGTTTGGAAACAGAAAATAGTCTGAACCAAATCCTTGCATAGCTTCCTACTTATTTCTTCCAACTTTCTCCCTCTATAGGCAAATTTGACTGTATAAGACCTTCCGTGGTGGAAAACATCAAAAAGGCTAGGGGCAATTTCCAACATCAAGGAATTCATGCACGATCCTCCTTATTCATGACCTCCGTGGTTAAGCAGATCAGCAGACCCTATGCTTTGACATGTGATGAGTATGTATTTTAGAGTCAAAAAAAAAAAGAGAGAGTCTCTCGATGTATATATTTTCACCATGTACATATTTTTACTCTTATTTTTACTTATTTTCAAAAAAAAAAGAGAGAAGGCCAAAAAAATCAGAAAATTCAAAAAAAATCAAAAAAAAATAGTGGTAACATGTATATATACTAACATTATCCTTATTTTCTTATCCAAATCAAGAACAACCAAAAATTCAAGAAAATGCAAAAAAACAACAAAAAAATGCATATACATATTTCCCTTTGGTTATTTTTCCTTATGTTTTATCTTTGATTAGAAACTAGCCCCTTGACCAGATCCCAAGAAAGGTACATCTTTTAGGCAAGGGGCTAAAGACAGATCTACACTAACCCTTTTTCTTCTAAGTGTTGTGGATGCAGGAATCATAGAATACAAGCAAACTAGTCAAGTGCACAAATGACAAAAGTCCACAAAAATCCTCTATAATGATCAAGTTATGTACATATCATGACAGGGGCATACCCCTGGTGGTACAAGTCACTCCTCTCTCCTCTCTCCCTCGCTAGGCCTCTACCTACGCGAGCTACTCACCTCGTCCTCCTCTCTCTCCCAACGCCGGTCTGGGAGAGGAGGTCTCGATGCCGATGTAGCCTCGCATGTCCAGCGTGATGGCATTCATCAGGTTCACGAGCCAGGAGAAGGCCCCTACCTGGCCTTGGCTCGGGAACGCGGGCACTTCCTGCATCAAGGTGGGCTGTAAGAGAAGAGTTTTGGGGCGTTTTTAACCCAAATAGAAGCAGAATGAGCGTAGCTTACCTCCCCGTTGGCCAGTCTGGTGCTCAGGTGTCCCGGAACTTCACTCAGAATTCCTGGGTTCATTCCTGTGGATTGTTCGGTCGAAGAGGAGGCCATTTCGTTGCTCTTCTTCATCTCCCAGCCCTCTGGTTCGCAGCAGGAGCAAGGGGAGACGGAGGTAGAAGATGATAGAGTCCCCATGGACTCCCATCACCTATATTTTCAGCTTGATCCGCGAGCCAGTAGGCATCCATATTGGTTGACGTCAGTGTCTGGTTAGCGGCAATATCTGTTGCCGTTAACTGGGAACTGGCGGCCATCGATGTGGACGTTTATTCCCCTAGACATTTTCAAAATTCTATTATTCATATGGCCATTATATTTTATCTTGTGCTTCAAGTTGTTTTGCATATATCCAAGCACAAGTTGCACTTCAAAGTTCGGAACGCTCATGCGGCCTTGAGCGTTACAGGTATGTCTAACATAGGACCCCACCATAGGTGAATAATTTGGAAACCGTGAACCCTGAGTTCCCCTTTACCAAAAACCATGATGGGTTTGCGATCTCTCAGTTATTCGTATGGCCTTTTAGAATTTTCCTCTAGTGCTAACTTGTATTTTAGATTGACAACCCACACCAGCATGCATTTAGGTCTTCACTGCTAACATTCTCTTACTAACACTAAAAAAAAATGGTGATTTTCCTCGATCATATAATGGCTCCATGGTTCCCCCAGCTTAGGTAGCCTACCGGGTCCGCCCTTCTTGAATATCGGGTCTTTGTTGCCCCCCTTCTCCACTTGTCCCACCGTGCATATCACAAATAATCATTCCAGCCTTATTGAGTTCATCTGAACCTTCGCCAGTCGCGAGCTTAATTCTGGAATCCAGGATTTTCGAACATTGATTCTAGTTAGAATCTTTTGATAATCCTTTGAGAGATCAACCAACTCCTTGTCTCCATGACCTCCTAAATTCGGGATAGACGTCCTGATTAGGCCAGCGAGCCCACGAGCTTCGGTTATGAGACCCTCTTGATTCAACCATCATATTACAACTCCTTTGACTCAGACAAGCCGGAAACTAGTCAAAGTCCATCACGGCCACGCCAGGAACCCTACCGTTGGGTTGCAGTTGTAGTTACACGGGTAGATCACTCCTCTTCTTACCCACATTTGTCTCTCAGACGATACGTCATCTGTTTCTAGCCTAACTCATTTGTTTGGCTCGCTAGAATTCCTTTCCTCGGAGATGGCCTTTCATTAAATCTCCACGTCCTTTGTTTACCGAGACACCAACCTTTCAGTCCGCTCTGCTCCCTTGCAAGACCGACGTCTCGGAGGGACATTTGTAGACGCGAGATTCGGCCCATCCCCATGTGGTTCTTTGGCCCATTAAGCCTTGTTTGACCATTTGTTGACCTGCCTCGGATGCCATGTAGACGGCAGCATTGATGGCCGCTGACTACTGGTTGGCGGCAAGCCCCCTTGACGTTGACCCATACAGACGTCCACATACCTGGACGTCTGCATGCAGTTGGCGGCAGGATCGCTGGACGTTAACCTGGTTTACCTGGTCTGCGCAACAATCCCGAGAATATAGCCCACTTGCGCCTTTCTCTCGTCCATGCACCGCATGGGGCCGTTCCTAACGGGCATATGGGCCACCTTGACACCCCCTTGACTCAGTAAAAAGCCACATTGGCCTCCCCCCATTGGTTGGAGCTTTAATACATGGATTGCCATGTGTGCAAGTGTGGTTCTTCACACTTAGCATCCTAGGCATTCTAACCCCGAGCTCCACTGTCTATATAACCTTCCCTTAAGCCCTCTGAGCCAGGGGAGAGAGGCTGGACGTCCACATGCTGATGCTTTGAGAGAGGAGAGAGAAATTACACCCAAGTTTCCACAACTCCAACTTTTTCCTCTCAACACTTGGGACGTTCAGGAGGTTTCTTTTAGAGCTGGAGGAGCCTTGCAAGGAAGCTACATCGCCTGCAAACGAGGATTAACTCCCCCTCTTCCTCTCATTCACTTCTTCTTTCCTTAATAGTTGCATGTTGCACACACCTTCCCATACACTCTAGGCACGTAGGTCACTTCCCTACACACCTAGAAAGGGGTTTCCCAACCAAAAATGGCGGGAAGAAGGGTGGTCATAGCACTTGGCCACCCCTCTTCTCAAGTCCGCAACCGGTACGGGACTCACCTTTTGGGCTGTCTCTTTTCGTTTTGAACATTTACTACTCTTCCTTTAGACTTATAGAGTGTCTCTTTGTGGCAGGAACAATTCGCAGAAGACCGCAGAGCTCTTCTTCTTTGGCCGGCCGAAGGAGAAGAAGTTGAGGCCCCCGTCTCCGTCCGTTGCGTGAGGCCGTTGCGTGAACGCGATCAATACATTCCTTGGGCACAGGTAAGTCCCTGGCGATCACAAAACTCCCCCTCTTTCTTCTGGTTTTCCTTGTTTTCTCTTCAGTCAAACTAGTCAACCGAGGAGTCAACGGGGTCAACTAGAGATCCACTCATCGCCATCGAGGGACGCCAGCGACGTTCGTCACTTTTAGAGGACTCCCCGACGCCCACGGTTGTCTGAGGAATCATGGGAAACGGATCGTACACAACAGCGACTGTTGGAAGAGGCTCATAAATCCAGGTACACTATCCATCCGGGTAGTACTAAAATGTACCACGATTTGAGGAAGCATTTCTGGTGGCCTCATATGAAAAAGGAAATAGCAGAGTTTGTTGCAAGATGTGCTATCTGTCAATAGATTAAAGCAGAACATCAGAAGCCTGGAGGTCTATTGCAACCGTTGCCCATTCCACAGTGGAAATGGGATGATATTGCCATGGACTTTGTGGCAGGTTTACCAAGATCGGGTTCCGGACATAATGGAATATGGGTATTTGTTGACAGATTAACTAAGGTGTGCAGATTAGTAGCAGTAAGTTTGTCTTGGACAGTGGATAAATTAGCAAAAGTTTATGTTGAAAGAATTGTTCCACTGCATGGTATTCCGAAGACTATTGTGTCTGACAGAGATCCAAGATTTACTTCTGGTTTTTGGAGAAGTCTGCAAAAAGTAATTGGCACTGAGCTGAGATATAGCTCCGCTTATCATCCCCAGACAGATGGTCAAACAGAGAGGACTATCCAGACGATTGAAGATATGTTGCGGGCTTGTTGTTTAGTTTGGGGAGGTAATTAGGAGCTTCATTTGGGAATGGTTGAGTTTGCCTATAATAATAGTTATCATACCAGTCTTGGGATGGCACCGTATGAAGCTTTATATGGAAGGCCATGTAGAACCCCATTGAACTGGCATGAAGTGGAAGAAAGGCAATTAGTGGGTCCTGAATTGATTCAGTAAACCACAGAAGTAGTGAAGCTTATTAAGGAAAAATTGCAGGCAGCTCAAAGTAGATAAAAGAGTTATGCAGATAACCGGAGGAGACCACTTCAGTTTGAAGTGGGAGATTTTGTTTTCTTGAGAGTTTTCCCGAGTAAAGGTATTATGAGATTTGGCAAGACTGGAAAATTGAACCCAAGATATGTGGGACCTTTCCAGGTGATTGAGAGAATTGGGGAAACAGCTTATAGGCTTGATTTGCCAGCAGATTTTGCGGATGTCCATGATATATTTCATGTTTCTATGTTAAGAAGGTGTATTGAAGATCCAGCTTAAATAATCAGTTATCAAGGTGGTGACCTGAGGCCGGATATGACCATGCCAGAATATCCGGTGCAAATCACTGATCGAAAGATAAAGAAGTTGAGAAATAAAGAAATTGAGTTAGTTAAAGTGTGATGGGAAAATAGGTTGGGTGGTGAGGATACCTGGGAGTTAGCCGAGGAGATGGCTAAGGGGTATCCCTATCTGTTTGAATAAGGTTTTGTATTTCTTTTTAGATGATAATACTTGTAAAAGTGTGTATGTTTAAGTTGTTTAAGTTTGAGTTGTGTTATGAATTTCGAGGTCGAAATTTTCTTTTTAGATGATAGTAATGTAACGTCGCGTGCTTTTCGGATCCTTATGGATCATGTGTGTGATGGTTGTGATGGCCATTGTGAGGCCAGTGTGGTTTGGACGTGTGGTGTGCGCAGGTGTAGTACAGGTTTGGTCCTGAAACAAGATAGGACATGCTGCAATTGATTAGGAGTTGACGACCAAGGTGTGGTCGTTGACTAGTTTGGCGTCCATCAAAGGTGACGCCAACCCTATGAACTTAACGGCAGGCTTTGTGGACGTCTACTATGACGGTTCTCTAAACGGCATTAGGGTAGACGCCAACCTGTGCGACCTGTAGAATATAGGTCTACCCGAGGACAGTTTCCTCAGCTCATTCTCCCTCTTCCTTGCCCTGTTTTCATGCCCCTTGCTTCCCCACTACTTCCAACAGTTGTAAAAGGTTAGTTGGAGGATCGTGGAACGTGAGGTGGTGACGAATCAGCCAAGGAAACGCCGGAGCGAGGTGTAATCGCCGTAGGAGTTCACGGAGGGTTTGGTGCAAAGCAGGAGAATTTAGGAGGTTTAAGCGTGTATTGAGGTAGGGAATGATCCCTTTAGTCCCTATAGGTTGTGATAACGCATCTGGAACGCATGAATTTGCAGGTTAATTGTGTTTTTGGGTAATGGTACTTCATGCGGGGTTGATGGGTGGTTTGACCAATTTAACAAAGGAAACATGTTGTTTCGAGTTAATTAGGATTCTTGCATGTTAGAGGAAGTGATTCCTCATGTTTTTCTGTTAAATTTAGGACTGGGAATACCTGAGGTATCAGCCTAGGGTTTCTGTGAAGTTGATGGCCGAAGATCTTGGCGTCAACATCGATTGACGCTAGGTTCTTTAGCTGGGAGATTAACGGCTATATACCTTGCCGTTTACACCCTATCGACGACAGTCGATGTTGCCGTCAGCATGCTTTTGGTTTAAATATTGATATATTGAATATTTATTGATATCGAGCGGTGCAATGATAATTGTGGTGCACCTAGTGCTCGTGGTTTCTGAGATTAGCGTACTGGGTACGCAGTTGGCTGGTTCTTTATGCATTGGCATGGTGTTCACGTGTAGTGAACTACTAGTGCACGCGGTTTACGTGAGTCTTCACGTGGTTTGTGTGACGTGCACGTGGTTTTGTGTACGTGACAAGTAGTACGATGCCTACCGTGGTTACCTCTCCAGTTGGGTGCCCCAGGTTCTCTATAAGCCAGGCTATTAGCTCGGGGCTTTGTCCCGGTACTTGTGTTGTACCGTCGAGGTCTGTGTCGTCTGACCTGGACACCCTCACTCCTGTGTTTGAGTTGTACGTCCGGCTGAGGGAAAGACGACAGTGGGACAGTGACTGCCGTACTTGTCTTTTAGTCACTTGTAGCGCACTCGTAGTTGGGGTACGGACACCAGTAGTCGACACTGGTCCCCAACTAGTCCTTTTCCAGTGCCTCACTCTAGAGGGCCCAGGCCAGGGTCTCCAGAGGTGCCAGGCATGGGCCTGCGACCATGTGGTCTGCAGGTGGTGGTGTTTAGTTGGTCTCCACAGTTACTTGACCTTTTCACGTGGAGCGGCAGCTGGACCTTTCGTCCGTGGCTGCGAGACTGAGAGGTAGACCTGTGTTAGCTTGTCCGAGTCAGTCTCTGGTGTCGCGAACCAGTTCACGTGGCTCATGTTTGGCGGTCTCTACTTTAGCTCGTACACCTGTACTGATTTTTCGTTTAATTATTACTGTTATTTTTCGTAGTCAGCAGGCAGTGAGTACTTTTACAGCTTTCATATCCTGCTTAGCTGTTCTATAAATTGTTGGTACTGTTTACTGCTTTTGTACCTATGTTTTTGGTTTGCTCGGTTTTGGGGGAGTTCCCTACTGAGCCACTGACTAGCGATGCTCACCCCTACCCCCACAGGTGGGAGCGAGGAGGACGTTTCTCGACCACCGTCCAGTTCGGAGCCGCGTCGTAGCGGTGCAGGGTCAGTACCTCCGGCAGTGTAGTCTCAGTAGTGCAGTGTAGTAGCAGCAGTGTAGCAGTAGTGGTGTAGTTAGTTGTTTACTTTCTTCAGTTGTACCTCGGGGTATGCCCCAGGCTCTTGTACTTTCTTTTAGTTTTGTGGAAATATGGCTATGTAAACTTGTGAAATATATATATGAAATGGTGTGTTCCTTTGTGTTTACACGGACTGTGGTGTGGTATCCCTTGCGAGGCTTCGGCCCGTTCGTGGGAGGCGGACTCAGATCAAGTAAGTTATCGGTTTAACGGACTTGAACGAGGTATTCTGCCACAGTTACGGACACCAGTAGACGTACTGGGCCCTGGCTAGTCCTGTTACCAGTGCCTCACTTTAGAGAGCTCAGGCCAGAGTCTCTAAAGGTGCCAGGCATGGGCCTGCAGGGTGTGTGACCTGTAGGTTGTGGTGGTTTGGTTGGTCTCCATAGTTCTTTGGCTTTACTTGTGTTGTGGAGCTGCAGTTGGACCTTATGTCCGTGACTGCGAGACTGAGAGGTAGTTCTTGTGCTGTGTTGTCCAGGTTGGATACTGACATTATGAACCAATAGTCTGTCCCGTGTGGTAGCGTCGTGCTTTCCGGCTCGTGCTTTGCTATTGGCTTTAGCGTGTGTTAGTTGTAGTTTTACCCGTTGATGTGTGCCATGGTGTTGGCACGGTTGTCGTTGTTGTTGGTGAGCGGAGACTCACTGGTTGTGGTTTGACTGGTTATGTATGATGTGCCCAGGTGGTGGCACAGTTGTGTTTGTGCTTCAGTGGTGGTACCTTGTGGTGGTAGGTACTTGTACCTTTTGTGGGTACTAGTTTCTCGTAGTACGCTGAGTACTAGCCTTTTCAGGTGGTGAAGTGGAGGTCATGCGGTGAGACCTTCCACTTATTCTGTTTTACCCTTCTTTGGGTAGTTTCCGAATATGATTGGCATCGTGATAGCCAGTCCTGTTTCTTAAGTGTGACATTCGATACATCGTGATTTAAGGGTATAAAGGATTAGCTCTTGGTTAGCAATCCTATTACTCATATGTTTAGAGGCCTGCCAGTGAAGCTAGTAGCTTAGGCATTGCTTTGCCTGTTTGGCTTACAGTTTAGGCGATTAGCTGTTGAAGTGGTATGCCTTGTGGCCTAGGCTTTCCAGTTATTGGGCAGACTAGTAGCGTGGTGCTAGTTCTCCGTTGTCTTATCTTATTTCCATAATTGGTGTGAATTGATATAAGTACGCTTTACTGTAAGCATGAAATGATTTGGCTTCCGGTGTTGCCAGTGAGACCCGTTGGGGTTGAGGTTCTCCTGCGTTGTGTGTGGTTTTGGGTGGTTCCCTACTGAGCCAGTGACTTGTTGAGGCTCACTCCCTTACAGTTCTTTTCAGGGTTTACTGTTGGTGTGGCTTGCGGAGGTGTCGTGACAGACTTGTACCACCAGCAGCAGTGTTAGTACAATTATGTGATCTTATACTCCCTCGGGATATGCCCCAGGTAGTTGTACTCTTTTTAATTTGGGCATGTAATAATGTAATGGGACAGTTGTAAATTGTATATGTAGATATGAGCACATATCCTTTCTTGTATCTCTTACTGTTGTGGTTTGTCTTTTATATTCTTCCTGGACACGTGTTTGAGCTATCCCTTGCGAGACTTCGGTCTGTTCGTGGGAAACAAACCTGGATATGGACCCTTATTGGGTATAAATATCCAGGGCCGTTACAGTGGGACTGTACACAATGTTCCCATTTGGTTGAGGGAAGAACCTAGCTGGGGTTGGTATCAGCAGAACCTAGCTGGGGGTTTAAGTCTAGCAGAACCGCATTGTGGTTTGTTCCAGGAGGGTGGCTTCTTGACCTGTAACAGAAGTGAGTTTTCTTCCTACTCGGAAAGGAAGAGGACCAGCGGGGAGCTAGGGGCTTGTATATCTTTGTGAGGATTGTATCCTAGTTAGTGATATCCTAAAATTTATTTGGGGACTAGATGTAGGTCTTCCATTACGAAAGCACCAAACCAGGATAAATTTCTCATGTTCATGTGTGTGATTGTTTTTAATTGCTTCTGTATTACTACTATTTAGCACACACCTTTACTTTTACTAACTAAAATTTCAAGTGCTATTAAACCCCCCCCCCCCCCCTTCTAGGTATTTCCTTGATGCCTTAACTAAGTGGGCCAACAATGATAATTCACTTTGCTCGTTATATAGGCTGATGGATAGGGTGGACGGTGACAGATAGTGGGCGACAACTTTTTTTGATCCAAAGTCATGATGTTTTAGTCTAAAATCATTATTTATGAATCATAATAATTATTAAAAGTCTAATCGATAATTTTTAAATCTTAAAAAATATTTTTGAGTTCAAAATTAGTATTTATGAGTTTAGATTCATTATTATAAAAGTCTAATCAATATTTTTAAAATCTTTAGAATTATACTTTTGAGTTTACAATTTGTATTAATGAGTCTATGTAATTATTAAAAGTCTATTCAATATTTTAAAGAGTTAAAGTTAGTATTTTAAAGTTTAAAATTTATATTTCTAAGTCGACAATTTTAATTTCTAAACACACTACAATTTCTCACTGTCGCCTTCGATTGCACACCCTGTCGAGGAGCATTGCCGCCGCCCACATTATTAAAAAGTATGTTTGATACTCCTCCACATTCCAGTCAACCGTATGGCATTTTTATTTGGTGAAGACCATCTTCAAGGTTTCATTGATATTATATGTCTGCCTTGTAGGTTGAATTCCTGTTCAACGAGTGCTTTGTGATTTGTGCAGCTCTTGTTTCTTCAAAGTCTTCTACAAGCTCAGTGGCGTCACCAAGGTTCCAAACCATTCATGAATAAAAATTTCTGTGCAGCTACATGCCATTTGTTTTAAAAATTCCTTCTTCATCGGGCCGGCTATGTTTTCTATTACACTTTGTGGAGAACTATTACACCAATTCATCAGGAATTGGTTAGATTTGGCAGGAGCTCTTCTATCAGATTTTGATGGTGAACCAGTATAGCTTAGTGGTTTTGTAACCACATTCACCATGACCTTATCACCTAGCATATATATGGCGGGGTATACATGGCTAAAATTGAATGAACATAGTGATGTAGCTGTAGTATGGTTACCGAAGTCTTCTGTTCGATCTTGATTGAAGTGTTTACCTCGTACGTTGCAGAATCTCGTAGGATCGAGAAGAAGGCTACAAGAGTCTTCTTTGTAGTTTCCTTGCTCCAAACACCTTCGGGATCCGGTGGTGATGTCTCGTGTGAGAAGTCTTGCACAAGAGTGTGTGTGAGAGAGTGAGAGAGAGACTTGCACAGAATCTATCTCAAGAGACAGAGTCTTCTCTTGCATGCGCATGGGAGAGGAGGAAGAGTCATCTTCTCCTCAGGAGACAACCACACAGCGGTTGTGTCTCCATCCCAAAGGTTGCCAACGCAACCTTTGGTACCCACGTGGGCAACCAACCGATGGTATATGCCATCGGTTAACATCTCCCACTTGCCCACAGAGGGCATAATAAAATGTCAGTTGCTCACTAAGAGCAATTCATCTCTCGACACTTGCTTCTCAATTTTACATACGGCAAATGGAGTGAGCGACCTTACAAGAGTCAGCACAACAAATGAGTAGTGATCTATTAAGTTATCACCAAATCTAACAGATCACAATACTCTAAAGGAATCCCGTAGTACCCTAGATATCTTCAATATTCACCAGCTTTGACATCCTGGATCTCTTAAAAAACTAGCGACGTCAAAACTCGAATGTTTTGTACTCACGACTTTATCGCCACTAAGTCGACATAGTCCCTCGAGGTATGAGCCACAAATCATGGTGCAATATTTAGATGTCTTTCTTGAGTTCTTATGTCAATTCAATTAGTCTTGACCGCTTTCCTAGTCATGTCCCGCTGGACTATATCAGCCATAGCCTAAGGAGCAAGCTAACGTAGCGACATCAAGCTTCCTTTTCATGACATAGATCTCAAGTCCTAAGGGTACAGATGGATCAACAAATTATGATACAAGAGCTCACATGTCTGCACCATTTTTATGGCATTTGGGCCATACGTGGGCCGGTGGCCCAAGAATCAAAAGCAATGATCTGCTCAATAGTAGCAGACAAAAGGGTATGCATGGTAAATACCAGAAGAAGCATGGCTATTTTGAGGAGAGGCTTTTGCCACCTCAGCCCTCAAAAGTTGGGCCTTTAAAAGGTCCCTTTTCCCATGCAGCAAAGGAGATCGCAACGAGCATTGGGGAAAGGGCGGAAGAAGTTCCAGAGGCGGCGCAGTTCTCTCGGGGCAGGAAGATCGCAACAGAAAGAAGGGGGCCAGCAGCAGCAAAAGAGAGAGAGCTTTCTTGCGCAGGGGTCTTCTTCCATGGTGAAAAAGGAGGGAAGCAAGGTTCCAACTCTGCTCCTCTCGAGAGAAGGGTTGTGTGTGCAGTGACCAAGAAAGTGAGGAGAGGTGAGAGGAAGAGTGCCTGGGAGTTCCGATTCTTTCTTTCTTCTGTCTTCTCCCCTCCACAGACTCTCCCCTTTTTATTTTTATTCTTCCCCAAATGTAGCCTAATGTATGGATCCAGCCTTCCAGGAGTGTACTCCCGCTGCTATGGAGTTCAAGAGCTTGGAATGGCATGCAAATTCCTTTGTGAATGTGAAATATCAAGTCCATAATATTTTATGTGCATGTTTTTCTGCTTCCATTCCTATTTATAGCGGAGTATCCTGTTCCTTGTTTCCTTTCTATCAGTTTATGGATAGCAAAAGGAGATATAGAGACCCCTTTCTCTGTGCGATGAACTGGGTGAACCGGTACCCAGTATCATCCACAGGAGAGCTGAGCAAAGCCTGGGAGTTTTCCCCTAATTCTCTAGACTGTGTGTCTGTTGATAGTAGCCTTATAATCCTTTTTTTTATTTTGGCAATTTTTTGTTTACGCTGTGGTCTGCCCCCACCTTTCATTTTTTATCTCGATTATATCGCGATAGGATCCCAGATGTTCTTGGGTTGGGTATCAAAGTGATACCTACTCCTGGTACACATGGATTAAATTAGCCCAATTATTATTCTTTCTTTTATTAATCTATATGGATGTTCATGCCGGTCTGGTTTGAGTCCGCACCTTCGCCTCCGATGTGCACAATCTCACGCCATCATCTTCCCATCGTTCAGATATCTCAGGCAGTATTTTTCCCCATTATCTGCACCGAAGCAGTGACCAGCTGCCCAATTTGAGCCCTCATCGCTGAGCTCTCATCCTCCATATGATGTGCATCAGCCGCCACTTAATTGAGCTCTGTTTTATCTATTTAAATCTTCCTCAAAACGTTGGTCTGTGCCCCCCAAATTTCTCTTGCAGTGCACTAGTTTTGCACAAGAGATGCCAGCAAATTTCCCTAGTTGTTTTCCCCTTTCTCTGGATGTTGGAGTCTTGAACGGTGGCCCTGCACAGTGCCTGTGCAATGCCACCGTCCACCCTCCTTCTCCATGGTAATCCACAAACCTCTTACCTAGAGAAAAGCCCTTGAATGGTGGCCTCTCCTTTCCCACCGTTCAGCCTTCAGCCTTGCGCAGTCACCAACAAAAGCCCTTGAACGGTGGCCTCTCCTTTCCTACCGTTGAGTCACTAGCCCTGTGCAGACACTAGCAAAACCCTTGAACGGTGGCCTCTCTTTTCCCACCGTTCACCTCTCCTTCCCTTTTTCGCCAAGGCCATGTGTTGCTATATTAAAAGCCCATGAACGGTGGCCTCTCCTTTTCCACCATTCAAGCTCTTCCCAGCCACTGTTTACCCTTCTTCCCCTCGTGCATTGTTCGAAGGCTACCGTTTCAGCTGTTGTATCATTCTCTCTATACGTATGTGATCTAGTGACCCTCAAAGTCGCCAATCTACGAACATACGCTGGAGGAGGTTCAGCAAAATGGCATTTCATTCTGGTATGATGTTTCACTGATTTTGTCCCGTCTTCCGGCCTCGGCATATACCGGCCTTCTCGAGTACGCATCGGGAACCGGTGTCGTGTGCCGAGGTGTTGTTGCCCTCGGCATCAATACCGTTGTTGGCACCGTCTCCATCGTGGTGGACGGGTGTCATTTAAACCCCCCCCCCCAACATGCAAAATAAGGGGAGGTGCTGCCGAATTTTTTCGCGATGATTTTCGAATATGTTTGTGCCGACATAGTCACCGGGCAACTTGTGTTGTGACCCGGTACTATTGGCAAACATCGTGTCGCCACCGCACGACGAACATCGTCCCACGTGCACCACCTCAGGTTTATAGGTGGGCGTACTAAGGTGTCATCCCAACACGTGGTGCGCAGGGGTGGTTACCATCATGTCGGATTATATCGAATGACTCGGTTTTATTCCTTCATGCCGCGGTTTCGTTGACTTGTTCTGCATTTCGTGTGCATGAACGAGACAAATAAACGCAGGTGCGACGTACGTCATCCGATCAACACGTCAAGCACGAGAATAAATAAATGAGCTAAATAGCGATGTAATAATAGCAATGATAAATGGATACTAATAATAATAATTAACAGATATTAACATAACAAAGAGAAAAGAACAACAACAAACTAGATAATGATAATAATTAAAAGAAAAGCCAACAGCAAAAAAATGGTAAATGGAACAAAGATAATAAAAGAAAATGGTAAAAAGAACTATCCAGATTATCGAATAAATCATGGATGGAATAAAAATAAGTGGGGAGCTGCCCACCAAGGCCACCGTTCAGCCTTTCCCTGTGCACATGCACACACCCAGTCGCCACGGTTGAGCCCTTCCCTGTGCGGCTGCATGCACACACAAGGCCACCGTTCAGCTTTTCCCTGTGCACATGCGCACATACACAGTTCACCACCATTCAGCCCCTTCTTATACGCTTGCACACAGTCGCCACCGTTGAGCGCGCCTGCATACACACCCAAACAGTAAAGGCCACCGTTCAGCCCCTTATACACCTACACACAATGGCCACCGTTCAACTTTTCCATGTGCACACATGCACAAACTCCCAGGCATACCCATCGTTCAACCCATGTACATGCTCACCTCTCATTGAGCTGAACGGTGGCTTTCAAATCCCATTAAAAAAATCCCTCAACATGCACACACACTTACACATGTTCTCCCACCGCTCCCCTCCCATTTAAATCAACAAAAATAAGTAAAAAAAAGGGGGAAATGAGATTAACGAAATGATGAGTAATATCAAAAAATAAGGGGACAAACAACAATTTATATGAATAAATCAAATCATATAAAAATAAATCTAATCGTCACAACTTCAAACCAAGTTTAAAAGAAATACGACATGATAACTTCATATCAAAAACAAAGGAAATTTCAAATCAAATAACAAAAGAAAATATGAATAAATTTAAATCAAATCTAACATAAAAAATACAACAAAAATAATAACTTCAAAATAAGCCCAAAGTTAAAAAATAAAATAAAATAAAATGATCCTAAGCAAGAGAAATCAAATAAAAATAATTATGGGTTATGCTTCTAACTTGGAATAAAATTCAAATAAACTCCAAACTCAAGTAAATCAAGAGAGATGAATGAAAGGGTATTTGAAATCAAATAAAATCCACTTCAAATCAAACAATCAAAAATTAAATTAAATCAAAAGACCAATAGATAAAAAGACAATTTAATAAAAAAAACATGTAAAGAAAGAAATAAATCAAATCAAATAATGTTAAAATCAATCCAACCCCTTTTAATAATTCAAAAATAATCCCAAGAAAATCCGTCGAGTGATGTATTTTGGTCGTCTCGCGTTAGGCGCGATTAAATTTACATCTTTATGCACATCTTTTATCGGATGTTTTTGTTAAAGGCCACGAGACTCTCTATTCTGGTGATTAATCAAGGGTTTTCCCTCTTAGAGGGATGTAATTAACGTCATTGCGCTTATGCAACGGCGGGATCTTGGTCCTGACCCGATCCCCACTTTCGTTTGACGAAGTCAAACGGTGCGCAAACAGACCCAAAGTCCTTCGACTCTCGAAGGCAGAACATGTTGTCGCTTTGGCGACTGGCACGCCTGCGTTCCGCGATTACCGATTCATCTTTCGTTATAGTGACTTACTTAGCACTAAACGGGACTTAAATTTGTAATATGTCGGTACACGCATGAGAACATGATAAATAGAACTTTAATTCTAAAATATTTTTGTGATGAATCCACAAAATCCATTTCCACAACGTGGCACGCCCGGTGGGATCAAACTTCTCTTCATCTTTTCGCCAAAATAGAAAGCCTTGTGGCCTTTTTACTCAATACTGACTGTCTGTTTGAATTAACTGACAGGTACTAACATCCAAATGGCCGAGGAGCGCTTTGGACCCCAGCTTGTCAAGGATCATGCTCAGTATGGCTACCTGGTGGTACCCACCCGGTTCGGAGCCTTTCCTCTAGTAGTCAAGTTCCCTAATTTCCTAGGGGTTGCATTCGTCAGCGTACTGCATCCAAAAGCTGGAACAGAAGCTGAAGCTAAAGTTGAACCTGAAGTGGAGGACAATGAGACCACAAAGAAGCTAAGCTGCCATGTTCATCACGTGGAACAGGGCAACAAGAACAAAGGGAAAAGAACCAAAGGACATTACCAACAGACAAGGAAGGATGGAGAGATTGTCACGCGTTGTGCGCGAGTCTCCAGATCTGTAAAGAGTGTACTAATCAGTGGCATGAGGATCCACCTTTAAACTAAAAGAGCTGAGGTTGTGCCAGAACGGGTGACACCTGCAGTACCTATAAGGAACTCATTCCAAGCCTTAACAGGCAAAAGGAAAATGTGCAACACTTTTAAGGGCAAGCTGCCCCCAAAACAAATCAGATTCAAGCAGGTGTGGAGACCCAAAAGGGTGCAGACACCCAGACAAGAGGAACCTGCGCCACAAAAAACAAGATCCAAAGAAACAATTGATGTGAAGGTCTCAGGCTACCATAGACCGCCACGTGGCTTCAAAGACAAAGTTCGACAGGGAGGGGCATGTGCTTATGCCCGCTTTCATAACAAAAAGACCAGAACTGCGGTGATCTGCTTATGTGCCGGTCGTTCGGTGGAACCCGTCGACACCTGCTGTTTTGGCCACGCGCCACCAAGAAGAGACGCGAAGGCCACATGACCACATTCTTGGCCTCGCAACCTTTCCGTTACAGCGAGCAAGATCACTGAGAATTATGGAAGACTCACAAGCTGAAGCTGAAAGCCGCTCAAGTGAAAATGAAGTGCCTTGTGAACATGTTCACACCCGGTCCGAAGAGATCAAGACGAGAATATCTGTCTTCAAGAGATTGACCTTTCCGCATGAAGCACCGCGGAGGGTTAGAAGAGGCCGCAATGATTCGTGGCAAGTCTTTGCATGCCACATGGCTGGCATAGGAAGCTGTTATGGAGCTTTGCCAATCAAAGATGAAGAGCTGGCAGAATTGGCTGAAAGGCTTGGCACCATTACAAGAAGAAGAGCAGCTGCAGCAGCTCTAACAACCGCATATGGAGGTGCTAATGCCTCTACAACACAGATAGCGGCAATTACTGCCAATGTGATTACTACTCAGGGTAGTGGGGCAACAATGAAATTCCCCCGCCGCCGTCGCCAGAAATGACCTATGGGGGCACAATACAAGAGACTCCTCTTACTGCACCCCTAGATCCAGCTGTCTTGGAGTTGTTGCAGCAGTACCAAGCATAAATCGAGGCACTCAAGCGGCAAATAAAAGGCAAAGAAACTGAATGGCCCACAGCTCGAGAAGTTGAGGGCTCAGGGGAAACTCCTCAAGGGACCTTAGGGTCAATGGGGACTTCAGCCCAGCACACTGTTGCGCAACCGGTGACTGAGCGACTTCCACATTCACCTGTAGCCTCAGCTCAGCAACAGCGCCCACAGGCTCAATATCAACTCCTGCAGTTGCAGTTCTTCCAACAACAGCAGTAGTAGTACCAGCCACAACAAGACCATCTTCTTCAGCAACAGCAACAATCACTACCTTCTCAAGCTCCTGAGCACTAGATGGAGAATCAGATGCCACCACCGTTGCCACCGGTGGCCATCATAAACACCCCAAGTAATCAGTCAGCCCACTTCTACCCTCAACAAGGGGACCCCACCGTCGTTAGCAAATTGATGGTGGAGCAAATGATCGAGATGAAGCTTGCAGAACAGGGTGATGGAGAACATGTCACCTTCGACGTGTATAGGGTGCCTTACCCTGCACACCACGCCGTAAAGAAATTGCCTCCAGGCATCACTAAGCCCCTAAAGTTTGACAAATTCAACGGGTAAGGATCCCCAAAAGAGCATATAGCCTACTACATCAATGTGATGGGCGACCTGGCCGCTGATGAGTCCTACCTACTGAGGTTCTTCGGCTCCTCCTTGACGGGCCTAGCATTTGAATGGTACTCTGGCCTACCAGCAGGGTCTGTATTGGACTGGGTAGAGATGCAAAAGAAATTCAGAGAAAGGTTCTATATTGCAGAAAGGGAGGTTACAGCTGCCGAACTCTATGCAACAAAACAAAGAGCCAATGAACCAGCCATGGATTATATCCAACGGTGGAGGAACCTTAGTATGAGATGCAAGCGCCCTCCTCACCAAGAAGATGCGGTGCAAATTTGCAAACAGAACCTGAAGAGAGAATTACTAGAAAGAATGATTAGGATGGAAATTCGGTCATTCGACAGGCTGAACAATGTGGTAGCAGAAATTGAAACTTTCATGGCAAGATATTCTAACAATACATCCATGGAACAAAAGGACAAGCCAGCCAATAAAAAGCTCACTGGAAAGGAGGTGAACAGCGTCGATCTAAAGACCTTTGAACAGTAGAGGGATGGGCGCAAAGCTGTAGTTGGGCCTCCCGACACCAATCCTAAAACTCCAAGGAGGAATAGGCTTCTTCAAGACAAAGTCAGAAAGCCATACTCTTTCCCCAAGGAGAAAACAAAAACATTGTTCGAATGGGCCACTCATTACAATAGAAGTACATTTCCAACACCCAAAAGACCTGAGGAATCGGGAAAGAGCGATGATCCTCTATTCTGTCTGTACCACCAAGTCTTGGGACATAGCATAGAGGATTGTTATGTGTTCAAATACATCATGGAGTCTTTAATCAAGAAAGGGGAGCTGCAGATGGGTGAATATAAAGTGAATCCTCCTCAACCATATGAAGCCCCTGTCCGGAAGCCAACTGCTAACATGGTATCACTATACCAACAACTGCCAGAAGAAATTTCTGAAGCTAGTACGTAGATGAGTTTTGAATATTACATTCTGGCCTCTACTAGAAATCAAGAGAGTTGGAAGAAGGTGCCTCAGAAGGGAATGAGGGAGCCATCCAAACAGCCTACTCCACAGATGCACGTTCGAGGGATGATACCTCAGCCATCTCTGCCAACTGTCACTCCAGTATGGCATCTGGCGAAGCCCCGAGTGATCTCCATGAGAAATACTAGCGACAGAAGGCGGCAGACACCTTTACCATTGTACAGAGGGGGCAGCCCATCACTCGAATAGCTACAAGCATTGATAGATGAATCAGATAAATATGAGCAACCTGAAAGGCATCTTGTCCAACTACAAGAATATGTACCATGGGAGGAGCTGGAAATGTTGAAGCTAGAAGAAGTAGCCAAACAAGAAATATCTCAACCCCAAGAAGAACTATTCTGGGGGCAAGTGTTGCCCAGCTAGCTAGCCCAGAGGGGGGGTGAATGGGTTATTAAAACTTTGATCTCTGATTAAAACCTGTTTACTGAAAGGATTGCACAACTTAATAACAAGGTTAGAGTTAGAGCAAATAAGACAACAATCACACAAAACACATCCACAAGACACAAGGATTTTTATCCTGGTTCGGAACTCCTCTCCACAGGAGACCTACGTCCAGTCCCTGAGCAATACCTCAGGATTTCACTATCAAGGGTACAATCCCCCTTAAGGATCCTTACACCAGCCTCAACTGGTCTTCCTTCAACCTGAAGGGAAAACAACCACCCTGGATACCACCAGGTCTTCCTTCGTCCAGAAGGGAACACAACTAAAGAAGAAAATGTGTGGGAACAGGCTTCAGACTCTAGCTTGACCAGCTACAAACTGAAGCTACCAAGGCCCGAGAGAGAAAGAGATTTAACAAGGTTTTCTCTCCAAGGACTACACAAGCTCTCACAAATAAAACTCCTTTTGATCACTGAGAGCTAAGAGCTAAGAACAAGGTTGGAGTGGAAGCTTCGCTCTTCTTTTCAATCTTCTGAAGACTCGAAGAGATGGTATTCTTTCTTTTCAAAATGCAAGTCTTGTTCTCTCTATCTTATATGATCTTCTCCGTCTTGAGTCTTTTATTTATACTTCTGATTCAAATTTGAACGTTGAAGTGTCCGTTGTCTCTTATCCTGGTGTACGTTAGACTGGTCACCAAGGAAGCTTCTGATCTTCAGTCTTTTATCCTTTAGTACACGCCAGAGAAATGTTTTGGAATCTTGTATCTTGTATCTAACGTTGTACAGATGAGTCTTGTCAGATATCTGCAAGCATATCAACAATAAATAGAGGACAGCTAGGACTGCCGTCGATTGTTAGTTACAGATGGAACATATATTGCAATATATAGCAAGGCTCCGTTCTGTCTAAAAAGTACGTAGACAGAGTAGCATGGAAATGGAAGATATTGTCTGCATGCATGGGAGATACGATCAGAGAGCATTTAATGCGTAGCAGTCAACAGACAAGATATGACTTTGACTTTTCAACGCTATTAAAAAGCATTATACTGATACAGCAAGAAATTCGATATAAATAATCCCGATGCTTTCATGACTTATGAAATCGTTATGAGTTATAGCAAGTCGTTATGAACACTTATCAAGTCGTTATGAACTGTAAAGAAATCGTTATGACTATCAAGTAGTTATGAACTGTAAAGAAATCGTTATGAACTCTAAAGAAATCGTTACAGCAATCAAGTCGTTATGAATGATAAAGAAATCGTTATGAATTATAGCAAGTCGTTATGAACACTTATCAAGTCGTTATGAACTGTAAAGAAATCGTTATGACTATCAAGTAGTTATGAACTGTAAAGAAATCGTTATGAACTCTAAAGAAATCGTTACAGCAATCAAGTCGTTATGAATGATAAAGAAATCGTTATGAAAAAGTCTTAACAAATCATTGCACAAAGCAAATCGTTATGAGAATCAAAGAAGTCGTTACGAGTTCTAAAGAAATCGTTACGGCTAGAGAGTCGTTGCGAGTTCTAAAGAAATCGTTACGAGGTCTAAAGAAATCGTTACGGCTAGAGAGTCGTTGCGAGTTCTAAAGAAATCGTTACGAGGTCTAAAGAAATCGTTACGGCTAGAGAGTCGTTGCGAGTTCTAAAGAAATCGTTACGAGGTCTAAAGAAATCGTTACGGCTAGAGAGTCGTTGCGAGTTCTAAAGAAATCGTTACGAGGTCTAAAGAAATCGTTACGGCAGTCAAGTCGTTACGGGTTCTAAAGAAATCGTTGCGATGTCTTAAGGAATCGTTGCGATATCGATTTGTTTTGAGTTTTCCGGTCAAAGAGGAAATCGTTCTGCTTATCAAAGAAGTCGATACAAAGACTTGGACAGAATGAGAGATGAGACTTACCTGATTGTCTTGAACTTTCATTTTTCTTTTATTTCCTGTTCTCAAGGCTCAAGTAATCCATTAGTACTATTTTGTTAATCATCAAAATTAATATATAAATAAATGAATTATTTATTATGGGGACAGTTTGGTCATCAATCTCCCCCTTTTTGATGATGACAAAATATACTAAACATCATACAAAAAATTAAACATTCATGTTTTTCAGATTGACTTTAGTTTTCTCCCCCATTTTGTCAATAAGCAAAAAGATAGGCTGTGAGACAAAGAAGAGAGATATCATTGTATTAAGTATGAGAAAGGTAGTACAAGGGAGATAACAAGGAGGCATGCTGTGAGATGACAGCCCATGCCTTGATCTCAAGGTCTTCAAACGTCTGTTGGAAAACCCCAGAAGCAACAGAGAAGTTAGGACCCATGGATTGGGTGGCCCTTTGAATGTACAAAGCCCTTTGCTGATCCAAGAATTCTGCATACTGATCTGGGTCCAGAATGAATCTGAAGTAAGTGCTTTTTCCGAAGCTGGCACGATGGAGAAATCTATCCAAAGAGATTGGATAGAAGATCTTCTGATCTATCAGATCCTGCTTCAGAGCGAAGAAAGCTGTATATCTAGCTGCCCACTGAACATAAATCTCTTGAATAGGATTTATGGAGTTGAGATCCATGAAGGCTTCAGCTGAGAGAGAGGGCTTATTTTGATGAACCAAGGAACTGTTGATGGCCTCTAACTGAAGGTGGGTTTCCTTGTAGATGATTGCCCACACGGAGGGAGTAAGCCTTTCACACTCAGAAATGAGTGGAGCCAAAACCTGAGAGGAGATGCGGCCAGAGTGGTATTCTCTGAAGATAAACCGCAGGAAGGAGGGCAGTCTGCTCTGCTTGGCTGACATTCTACCCATCTGCTTGGCAAACATGTCAAATGCATGGGATCCTGCATCTGAATCAAATACTAGGGAATGCAGCTTTGGCAAAAGGACTAGAGAGTCAACCCGGATATCAGCAAAATTCACTGTTAGGGGAATATTCACTGGACGTTCGGATCTTAACATTACTATAGCTGAATGGAATTGAGAGAACTGGACTTCTGGCAGTTTGTTCAGGAAGCAGAAGTCACTGTACTGCTGGAAGCTTTTGGCAATGCGGATCTCTTTCAAGATGAAAGGACCCCACAAATTCTTATGCTTGAGAAAGAACCACTCAGAGAGAGTGAGAGAATGAGCTCCATGTGTAATGGATTCGGCCCTGGCAGTCAAGAACTTGTTGTATTGAGCTTTGTTGCCCTTGACATTTGCCCACTGATCTTCAGTCTTGAACTCAGTCCCCTCAAAGATTTTGGATTTATGAAAGTGGGATAACTGGGTAAGAGGAAGAACAATATTTAGGTGCTCAGAAAGGTTGAGGAAGGGAATACCATAAATGGTGGAGAGGATGCACTTTTGAAGATATTCCTTATAAAGGAATCTTTTGTGAGGTTCAAGGGTAAGAGAGTACCAAAGAGGAGGAAATAAGGAGGAGGAGATGGAAGCAGAGGATGATTGTTTCCTCTTTTTCTTGGCAGGACTGGGAGGATCAGTCCTGTGGATATGAGTGGCAGTGAAGAGAATGGTGGAAAGGGTATTTCTCTCAAAGTCATCCGGCAAGTTTGTGTCAAAGACACCAAGTAGAGGAGGATTTTCTGGAATAAAAGTAACAGAGGAAGGAGGAGTAGGAGGATAGAAAAGGTGTTTGGGATTGAAGGAAGAAGGAGGGTGAACTTGAGTGGGTTGAGTGAGAGGTGATGAGGGTGAAAATGATGATGGACCTGAGGTGTGAGAGGGAGTAGGAGAGAAAGAGGGTTGAGATGTAGTGAGAGAGGAAGATGGTTGAGTGCGAGGCACAGGATGTTTAATGGTTGGTGGTGCAGGAGGGGCTGTAGAAGGAGAGGTAGGTGAGGACAAAACTGGAGTTGCAAGATTTGAAGTGTCAGGGGCCGAAGTAGCTGACATGGGCTCTTTCCCTTTGACTGCTCTGACAACTGAAGAGGGTCCTGATGACCCTGAAGCTTGAACTGGTGGCCCTGATGCTTGAACTGGTAGCCCTGTTGGCCGAGAGACTTCTGCTGGAGGCCCTGGTGGCCTAGGAACTTCAGCTGGACTGCTCTGAGTGGGTGCAGGAGGGACACCACTAGACCTTGAAAGATTAGCCAGCAAATTCTTCATATCAGACATCTCTTTATTGAACCACCTCATTGCATTTCGAATTGAGGATAGGTCAGAGGAGGTTGAAGCTTGATTAGAAATAATGCCCTGAACACTTGTCTGAACGGATGACAAGACTTCTCCTTGAGCTTTCAGCAATGCCATAATAGGCTTCAGATTGACTTTTCTGTGACTCTTTCTTGGCCTTTTGTGAGCCACTCTCTTTTGCTTCCCTTGCTGAATGACAGGCTCCTCAAGATTGATATTGCTTGCACCTGGGCCTTCACTAACAGGAACACTGGCAGGAGGTGGAATTTCCTCAATGCCTACTTGCTCCCCCTGACTAGGAGCGGGGAGTTCAACACTTTCTTGCTCCCCCTGAGCAGGAGCTTCTTCCAAAACAACTTTCTCCAAGTGGCCTTCTGCCACTTCAGGTTCAAAGAGACTTTGCTCCCCTTGGCTAGGAGCTTCTTCCATGACCACATCTTGTTGAGTACCTGCTTGTATCTCAACATTAGCAATTGGTTCAGACTGAATTTCTGTATGGCCTGGTGCCATAACTTCTTCTTCAACACATCCACCTTCTTTAGAAGTAGCTAAGGTGGAGGGAATGGAATCCAATACTTCTCTTAAGATTGAGGCGACTAAGGTGGTGGGCAAAGAGTCTGCCACACCAGCTGCACCTTCTTCCATCTGAACTTCTGGAGAATGAGAGATAATCTCCACAACAGGTGAGACTGAAACTTCTGCCTGGCTGGACACAACTGGTACTGCTGCTGCTTGAACAACTGCTGCCGCTGCTTGCTCTGCTGCTGCTGCTTCTCTCTGCTGCTGCTGCTTCTTCTGCTGCTGCTTCTTTTTCTGCTGCTGCTGCTGCTTCTTCTGCTACTGCTTCTTCTTGAACTTCTGGGATATCCCCAATAATTGCTTCTCCTTCAGCCACAGAGGACTTTGACCAAATTCCATCTTGCACTGAAAAACCACTCTTCTTCAAATTTCTGGACCTTATAGACTGGCCCATCTTCTCTACTACAGCTCCAGACACATCTACTCCGAAATGCTTGAAAATCCTGGTGAGTAGATGAGCATAAGGCAAGGAAACATTTAGCTTGCTCTTTGTTTCCCAGATTTGAGTACTGGCAAATTTCATTCTCTCAATCATAACTGCGGCCAGATTTATCTCCTTGTTCTGGATTACCCAGAACATCAAGTCTGAGTCTGCCCTAGTGCATGAAGAAAAGGTAGCACTCCGAGGAACTATGATTTGGCAGACAATAAAGTGGAGCAACCGATTGAAAGCTGACATCTGATTTATATCCAATTTTCCATCCTTCAGCTTAAACCCTGGACCAATAATGCCAAGACCCTTAGCTTCATCATTTACTGAGTCCACACCACTAAAGCCTGATGTCTTCACTCCAAACAACTCATGCAATAGATCATAATCTATCTTGATCTGGGTGCCCTTTACTGTGGAGACAAGGGACCCATCTGCCTCTGACTTCAAACAAATGAAAAAGGCTTTCACAAGGTCCGGGTAGCATACCTCGGTGAGAGTAACAACATCCATCCACTGCATTCTTCTCAAGGCTTCGACTAAACTGGACATGCCACTCTTCTCAAGATTCTGAACATCCACTGCCTTATTTCCGCAAATCTTCGTCTTCACAAACGTAAACCTCTCTTGCTCCTTTGGGGACAAATACTCAGCACTGTAGCCCCCTACGCTTCCGGAGATCATCGGAGCGGCCATGGGTTAGAGGAGAAGGAGATTCTGGTGAAGGGAAATGATGGAAGAGGTGGAAGCTCTCGAAGGGATTCTTCGCGGGAAGAGGAGAAAGCTTCGAAAGTTGCAGAGAGTCGATCCCAAAATCGTTAGGGCATCGGCTTTGGGTGAACGGATAGAGGATAAAAGGGTAAAGGTAGAAGACAAGTCGTTCTCAGAACGATTTGAATAAATTATTATTATTTTATCGAAAAGTGAAGCGCCAAAGGCGGTAAAGCCAGAAAACGACAAAATCGTTTGACGGGTCAAACAGCTTTTAATACGATAGCGGTCAAGGAATGTAGACAAACTGAATTTTGCTCATTGTTAAAGAGGGAAAATTTCATTTCTATCTGAAAAATTTTTATGCCAATAAAATTACAGAGATCTTTTCACACATTGCACATCCCTAATTCCCTTCTAAGAGATGTAAATCTCTCTTCAGGTAGGGCTTTTGTGAAGATGTCTGCTAATTGACCATTTGTATCTATAAAAGAAATTTCTAAATTACCACTAGCTACGTGGTCTCGAATAAAATGATATCTTACCTCAATGTGCTTAGTCCTTGAGTGCTGAACTGGATTTTTGGTGAGGTTGATGGCACTTGTATTATCACACAATAGTGGAATTGATTTGATGTGAATTCCGAAATCCTCAAGTTGTTGCTTTATCCAAAGAAGTTGTGTACAGCAACTTCCAGCAGCAACATATTCTGCCTCAGCTGTTGATAAAGCTACTGAATTTTGTTTCTTGGATGACCATGATATTAAACATCCTGCAAGAAACTGACAACAACCACTGGTGCTTTTTCTATCTACTTTGCATCCAGCATAATCAGCATCTGAATATCCTACTAATTCTATTTCACAAGATCTAGGATACCAGAGACCTAAATCATGAGTTCTAGCCAGATATCTAAATATTCTTTTTACTGAAATTAAATGAGACTCTCTAGGGTCTGCCTGATATCTAGCACACATGCACACACTAAACAAAATATCTGGTCTACTTGCAGTTAAGTAAAGTAATGATCCTATCATACCTCGATAATTCTTTTGATCTACCTTTTTACCTTTTTGATCACTGTCCATTCTGGTTGATGTGCTCATTGGGGTTGATAATGGCTTTGCATCTTCAAATCCAAATTTCTTTAACAGCTCTTTGGTGTACTTGGCTTGACAGATATGAGTGCCATCCTTCCCTTGCTTAATTTGCAATCCAAGGAAGTAGCTTAGCTCCCCCATCAAGCTCATTTCGAATTCTCCCTGCATAAGCTTTTCAAAGTACTTGCAAAGAGATTCATCAGTAGATCCAAAAATAATATCATCTACATATATTTGCACAAGAAGTATATGTTTATCCTTAGACTTTATAAATAATGTACTATCTACTTTACCTCTAGTGAAACCATGATCTAATAAGAAAGTACTGAGCCTTTCATACCAGGCTCTAGGTGCTTGCTTTAAACCATATAAAGCCTTATGTAGTTTAAATACATGATTTGGAAATTCGAGATCATCAAAACCTGGAGGTTGTTCAACATAAACTTCCTCCTTGATAAAACCATTTAAAAAGGCTGATTTGACATCCATTTGAAATAGTTTTAAATCAAATGCAGATGCATAAGCAAGTAAAATCCTAATAGCCTCAAGTCTAGCTACAGGTGCATAGGTTTCATCGAAATCTATGCCTTCCTCTTGGGAGTAGCCTTGAGCTACCAGTCTGGCCTTGTTCCTTAAGATTATTCCAGACTCATCCAGTTTATTTCTGAACACCCACTTGGTGCCAATAACTGAATGATTGGATGGTCTAGGAACAAGTGACCATACTTGGTTTCTCTTGAACTGATTTAGTTCATCTTGCATGGCTAATATCCAAGATTCATCAGATAAAGCTTCATTGACTGTCTTAGGCTCTATTTGAGAAACAAAGGCTAAATAATCACAAGGAATTACATTACCTCTTGTTCTTACCCCTACAGATGGATCACCAATAATGTTTTCAGGAGGGTGATCTTTCTGATGTCTCCATTCTTTTGGAAGATTTTCATGTTGAATTTCAGTTTGCTGCAGTTCTTCCAGAGGGGATCTTCCTTGTCCTTAATTGAGGTATTCTTTAATTTTTCAGACAAGTCATCTGCATCATCAATGTCACTAACTTCTTCCTTTTTCAAGGAAGGGTTAGATTCATCAAAAATAGCATGTACAGATTGTTCAATTAATAAGGAACGTTTATTGAAAACTCTATAACCTTTGGGTTTAGAAGAGTACCCCATAAAGATGCCTTCATCTGATTTGGCATCCAACTTACCAATGTCCCTTTTTCCATTGTTGTGGATGAAGCAAGGACATCCAAATATTCTGAAATGGCTGATCTTTGGCTTCTTTCCTTTGTAGAGTTCATAAGCAGTCTTCTTCAGAATCGGCCTGATCATCACTCTATTAATGATATAACATGCAGTGTTGATAGCTTCGGCCCAGAAGTATCTTGGCAAATCATATTCTGATAACATGGTTCTTGCCATATCCAAAAGAGTTCTGTTTTTCCTCTCAGCAATTCCATTCTGTTGAGGTGTCCTTGGGGCTGAGAAGTTGTGCTCAATTCCTTGATCATCACAGAACTTTGCAAACTTTTCATTCTGAAACTCACCACCATGATCTGATCGGATAGAGACAATTGTGAACTTCTGATCTTTCTGAACTTTCTTACTGAAGCTGACAAAATTGTCAAATGTGTCATCTTTGTGCTCTAGAAAGGATACCCAAGTGAATCTTGAATAATCATCAACTATTACAAATCCAAAATTCTTTCCTCCTAGACTGGTAGTCCTCATTGGCCCGAATAAATCCATATGAAGTAGTTCTAATGGCTTTGAGGTGGTTACTACAGTCTTTGACTTGAAAGAGCTCTTGGTGTGCTTTCCTCTTGCACAAGGTTTGCAAATGCTGTCCAAGCTAGAATTGACCTTTGGCAATCCTTCAACTAGCTTTCTTTTTCTGAGCTTATTCAAACCGTCCAAGCTGCAGTGGCCCAATCTTCTGTGCCACAACTCTGTTGATTGATCTTTGTTAGCTGCCAAACACACGTCTTGATCCTTGAGTTCTTCTAGATAGAGTACATACAGATTTCTTTCTCTATAAGCTTCAAAAATGACTGCTCCATCCTTTAATATACTGCACTTTGATTCTTGGAACTGAATCTGATGGCCTTTGTCACACAACTGGCTGATGCTGATGAGATTATGCTTTAACCCTTTGACCAGCATTACATCTTCAATTACTGATCTTCCTTTGATGTTTACGGATCCACTTCCTATTACTGTGCCTTTTCCATTATCTCCATATGTGACTGTTCCTTCTTCATCTTGGAGATTAACAAAAAGCTTCTGGTTCCCTGACATGTGCCTTGAGCATCCACTATCCAAATACCATTTGGATGCTTTTGATTTTCCTGAAAATTAAACACTAAGTTTTAGGTACCCAAGTTCTTTTGGGTCCTGAGAGGTTAGTACCATTTATTTTTCCTTTTATTATCCATTTTTTGTTCTTAGTGGGACATGTTGCTTTGTTATGTCCTAGTTTGTTACAATGGGTACAGCAGGTTATTCTAGTTATTCTTTCAACTGGAGTATATTTAAATTTTTTATGTTCTTTATCCTTTTCGGATATAAATTCAGGAGTTGGATAAATGTTGGGAAAGACTTTTGTTTCTTCATTTTCCGAGGGAGTATAACCAAAACCATGTTTCTTCTTGGTTGATCTTTTAGCTCCACTCATCATTAGAAGAGGTTTGTTATTTGTGAACTTGTTTATGGTGCTTGTTAAATGTTCATTTTCTTTATTTAATTTTTCTATTTCTGTTTTAAGTTCACTCAAGTCTTCTTGTTTTTCTAGATGATTTATTTTCTTATTCTTCTCTTTTAAATCTTCACATAATAATTCACTCCTTCTTTTATGTTCAGTTATTTGTTTTTCAAGTTCTTCATTTTCTATTTTTAGGTCTGAGTTTGTATTTTCTAAACAGATTATATTTTTCTTACTAATTTTAAGTAATTTACATACTTCTTTATATTTTTCATAAAGTTCATTAAAAGCACTTTCTAAATTATCAGAATCTGAATCATTACATGAATCAAAGGAAGAGTCAGAAGTTACCTTGTCTTCGGTGTTGGCCATGAAAGCCAAGTTGACTTCTTCACCTTCACTGCTTGAGCTTGACTCACTGTCTGAGTCACTGCTGTTCTCCCAAGCAGCTGCCATTGCCTTCTTTTTATACTTCTTGAATCTTCTGAAGTTGTCCCTCTTTTTGTGATCATTTTTCTTAAGCGTTGGACAGTCTGCCTTGATGTGTCCAGGCTTCTTGCATTCATAACAGATCACTTCTCCTTTCTTCTGATCCTTTACTTCTGGTTTTCTGAAGTCTTTGTTTTTCTTGAAAAATCTTCTTCCGGACTGATACTTCTTCTTCTTTGCAAGAATCCTTTGAAGTCTTCGAGACAGCATGGCTTCTTCATCATCATTGTCTTTACTACTTTCACTATTATCCAATGATTCTTCTGAATTGTCTTCACTTGCTTTGAGAGCATTTGATTGTTTCCTTCTGCTGGAGGATTCTCCTAATCTCTCCATGTTTATCTCGTGAGCCATGAGAGATCCTATTAGCTTTTCCAATGACATTAATTTTAAATCATTGGCTTCTTCAATGCTGTTACCTTTGGAGTCCATGAAGATGGTAGAGATCTGAGGACTTTTCTAACCATGTCTGGTACATCATAAACCTTTCCCAATCCAGCTAATCCATTTGTAATGTCTGTGAATCTGCTGAACATCTGAGTTATTGATTCACCTGACTGCATCTGGAATCTTTCATATTGAGCTACTAGAATATCTATTCTCGTTTCCTTTACCTTGTCTGTCCCTTCATAGGTAATTCTGAGCTTTTCCCACATCTCCATTGCGGATTTGCAGGCTGAGACTCTATTGAATTCTTTCTTGCTTAGGGCAAAGCATAATATGCTCTTGGCTTTGCAGTTTAAGGATATTCTTTTCCTATCATCATCTGTCCACTGAGCCTTAGCGTTTGTGACCAAAAGATCACCTTCTTCTACAATGGACCAGATTGTGTAATCATGACCTTGTAGAAAATATTCCATTCTAGTCTTCCAGTAGGTGTAGTCTTCTCCATCGAACAAGGGAGGCCTGTTGACTGACTGACCTTCGAAGTTGCTTTGGGCTGCCATAGATCTTTGCTCTTCAGATCGTTGGATCTTCTTCTTTGTCGAAGAGACGGGCTCTGATACCACTTGTTGCCCAGCTAGCTAGCCCAGAGGGGGGTGAATGGGTTATTAAAACTTTGATCTCTGATTAAAACCTGTTTACTGAAAGGATTGCACAACTTAATAACAAGGTTAGAGTTAGAGCAAATAAGACAACAATCACACAAAACACATCCACAAGACACAAGGATTTTTATCCTGGTTCGGAACTCCTCTCCACAGGAGACCTACGTCCAGTCCCTGAGCAATACCTCAGGATTTCACTATCAAGGGTACAATCCCCCTTAAGGATCCTTACACCAGCCTCAACTGGTCTTCCTTCAACCTGAAGGGAAAACAACCACCCTGGATACCACCAGGTCTTCCTTCGTCCAGAAGGGAACACAACTAAAGAAGAAAATGTGTGGGAACAGGCTTCAGACTCTAGCTTGACCAGCTACAAACTGAAGCTACCAAGGCCCGAGAGAGAAAGAGATTTAACAAGGTTTTCTCTCCAAGGACTACACAAGCTCTCACAAATAGAAACTC
Source organism: Colocasia esculenta (assembly GCA_014218235.1). NCBI lineage: Eukaryota > Viridiplantae > Streptophyta > Magnoliopsida > Alismatales > Araceae > Colocasia > Colocasia esculenta. Next base: position 199,909,946 of record CM024753.1, read on the forward strand.
CTTTTGATCACTGAGAGCTAAGAGCTAAGAGCTAAGAACAAGGTTGGAGTGGAAGCTTCGCTCTTCTTTTCAATCTTCTGAAGACTCGAAGAGATGGTATTCTTTCTTTTCAAAAAATGCAAGTCTTGTTCTCTCTATCTTATATGATCTTCTCCGTCTTGAGTCTTTTATTTATACTTCTGATTCAAATTTGAACGTTGAAGTGTCCGTTGTCTCTTATCCTGGAGTACGTTAGACTGGTCACCAAGGAAGCTTCTGATCTTCAGTCTTTTATCCTTTAGTACACGCCAGAGAAATGTTTTGGAATCTTGTATCTTGTATCTAACGTTGTACAGATGAGTCTTGTCAGATATCTGCAAGCATATCAACAATAAATAGAGGACAGCTAGGACTGCCGTCGATTGTTAGTTACAGATGGAACATATATTGCAATATATAGCAAGGCTCCGTTCTGTCTAAAAAGTACGTAGACAGAGTAGCATGGAAATGGAAGATATTGTCTGCATGCATGGGAGATATGATCAGAGAGCATTTAATGCGTAGCAGTCAACAGACAAGATATGACTTTGACTTTTCAACGCTATTAAAAAGCATTATACTGATACAGCAAGAAATTCGATATAAATAATCCCGATGCTTTCATGACTTATGAAATCGTTATGAGTTATAGCAAGTCGTTATGAACACTTATCAAGTCGTTATGAACTGTAAAGAAATCGTTATGACAATCAAGTAGTTATGAACTGTAAAGAAATCGTTATGAACTCTAAAGAAATCGTTACAGCAATCAAGTCGTTATGAATGATAAAGAAATCGTTATGAATTATAGCAAGTCGTTATGAACACTTATCAAGTCGTTATGAACTGTAAAGAAATCGTTATGACTATCAAGTAGTTATGAACTGTAAAGAAATCGTTATGAACTCTAAAGAAATCGTTACAGCAATCAAGTCGTTATGAATGATAAAGAAATCGTTATGAAAAGTCTTAACAAATCATTGCACAAAGCAAATCGTTATGAGAATCAAAGAAGTCGTTACGAGTTCTAAAGAAATCGTTACGGCTAGAGAGTCGTTGCGAGTTCTAAAGAAATCGTTACGAGGTCTAAAGAAATCGTTACGGCTAGAGAGTCGTTGCGAGTTCTAAAGAAATCGTTACGAGGTCTAAAGAAATCGTTACGGCTAGAGAGTCGTTGCGAGTTCTAAAGAAGTCGTTACGAGGTCTAAAGAAATCGTTACGGCTAGAGAGTCGTTGCGAGTTCTAAAGAAATCGTTACGAGGTCTAAAGAAATCGTTACGGCAGTCAAGTCGTTACGGGTTCTAAAGAAATCGTTGCGATGTCTTAAGGAATCGTTGCGATATCGATTTGTTTTGAGTTTTCCAGTCAAAGAGGAAATCGTTCTGCTTATCAAAGAAGTCGATACAAAGACTTGGACAGAATGAGAGATGAGACTTACCTGATTGTCTTGAACTTTCATTTTTCTTTTATTTCCTGTTCTCAAGGCTCAAGTAATCCATTAGTACTATTTTGTTAATCATCAAAATTAATATACAAATAAATGAATTATTTATTATGGGGACAGTTTGGTCATCAGCAAGTACCAACAGAGCATGAAATGAAGAAGAGAAGATTCGAGAGGAAGAAAGAAAAAATGGTTGCTACTCTCTCCTGCAACACTATATCATCCCTGCCAGATATGACCAAACATGGTGAGGGGGAAGAGATCAACTATAATTCCAATGGGGTAAATCAGACTGAATCGTCAAACCCTGAGTCTATAACAAGATCTAGAAGAAGGTGGGAGAAATTACCTCTGAAGAATCACACCATTATTCTCAGAGGAGAAGCATCTTATATGATCTCAGAGCCAGAGATCCAAGGTATGCAGGCTCCACCTCCACTGAAGGTGTACGAGAGTCAGGAAGCTGGGGGCAAAATACCATCTTTTGTTGAGTTCCTGGCATTAAGAGAGCAGTCTGAGTCATCACATGCACCTCAAATGGCACAAGAAAGGATTGACCTTGATCCAAGCAATCCCGTCAGTGAGGTTCCAAACAAGACCCGATCAAATAACAAGAAGGAATGCGACTCTAAGCCGTTACCTGCAGATAATCCTGCCATGGTAGCTCAGTCACAAGAATATCAACTGGGGATTGAAATGCTGAGAAAGCAGATTCAAGAAAAAGAGGCATATATCTTGGCATCAAAAGAAATGGAAGGCTTGGTCGAAGCATTGCAAAGCGACATCAATCCATCCCAAACTCTACCAATAGTGTCGCAGTCGATGCCAACCCACACTGGGGGAATCTTGCTCACACATCCATATCAAATGACTCCGAAACAGCCGGAGGTCTATTCAACAATAGGCTGGGAGTTTACCCTAAAGCCACAAGTAGAGAGGGTGTCTATGCAACCGGCCCATATCCGCCCAAGCTTGGCTGATCCAGCACTGATGAATAGCTTGATGAAGCTGATAGGGATGAGTGGTAGCATTAATGCTACACTCCATAATAGTGCAGCTCCATGCCCTGGGGTTCATGATATGCATCATACCGAAGCAATGAGAAATGTGACCCGTGGGCCAATAGTTTGTAGGTCCTTATCAAGCAGGTGCACATACTCAAATCACCCTGTCTAGCCCATGGCAGACAGACTAAGCAGATAGGGAGTACTTGAAGCGGGCCCCTATATGGCTGAGGAAGTAATCTCGGCAACCAAATTACATGCCATTTCCCAGGGAGGTGGGGAACCATCCCGCGACTATATCCGACGATGGATGAACTTCTGCAGGAAATGTAAGCAACCACTGTGTGAAGAAGATACTGTCAATATATGCAAGAACAACTTACAAAAGGAGATTCTAAATAGAATGGGCGGCATCGATATCAGAACCTTCGATCGGCTGAATAATGTTGCCACTGATATTGAGGCATTCCTCACCAAGTACTCTTCTGCTGATACTGCTGGCCAAAGGAAGAGGCACGTCCAGATTCTGGAAGCTGCTGAAGGGGAAGCCAGTTCCTCACTTGACAAATTGTCGAGGCGAAGGAAAATAATTCCAGTAAAAGAGAAGATGCAAAAGCCTTACTTCTTCTCAAGAGATAAGACATAGGTTCTTTTTGAATGGGCACAACGACACAACAAAATTGTCCCACCCGAACCTAGAAGGACAGAGGACATCAAGAAAAAAGACGATCCCCTGTTCTTCTTATATCATCAGTTGCCGGGGCATGTTACAGAGGATTGCTATGTATTCAAAGATCAAATTGAGTCCTTGATAAGAAAAGGAGAACTGCAAGTGGGTGAGTACAGGGTGTACCCGCCACGATCTCATGGGGCTTCAATGCAATAGAAAAGAAAAGCATATGACAACTTGCATCGGCCAATGTGGGGGCAGATGCACGCTATAATATACGAGCTATAAAAGCATAAATTCAAGATGCTCGATGCACAAATGAAGCTCATGCACCCTTGGGGAACTTCAAGATCTTCGGCTCGTCACAAACAAGCAAGCAAGGACTAACTCACCGAAAATGAGTTACTCTAGGGACATGTGTTGATCACATATGTAACGTCCATGTATGTAAATGTTCATTCCAAAAAAGTGAAAAGAAAGAATGACAAAAAAAAGTAAAAAAAATGAAAAATAAGTAAAAAAAATGACAAAAAAAGAATATAGAAAGCATCTTGCTGGGGCAGTCACATCGACCACCCAGCATGAGACCTGGGCATTGAAGTGGTCTCAACTGGCTCTTTTAGGGCCACCTGAGGTATTGTCGTCGATGACGAGCAGCAAAAAATAAAGAGGCCAGCCATACCTCTAGTCAAACTATGGTTCTGAGACTAATAATACCTCAACAAAATTGCATGTTTTATGCAGGGCGATGATATGAGCCAGCATAATCATATCGCACTGAGCTTTCACCGCTTATGTCCATATTCACACATGAGTTTTATTACCGGATTTTGAGTGCACATTCGTTTTTTGGATCTTTAATACAACTGTCGAAGGATTTATCCTTATTCAGGTGTCACTTGCATTAAAAAAAAAAAACTGCCAAATTGTCAATCATGTTTTCAAAACCCATGTTTTAAATCGACAAGCTTGTCATTCATGATTTCAAAATTTCATATTTCAAAAAAAAAAGGGTGACGACTCACCAATCATATTTTCAAAGCCCATGTTTTAAATTGACAAGCTTGTCTTCTATGATTTCAAAAGACTCATGTTTTGAAAAGTAGCAATGTGCCGATCATGTTTTCAAAACTCATGTTTTAAAATTGGCAAACTTGCCGCTCATAATTTTAAAAGAACTCATATTTCAAAAACAATGTGGCGACTCACCAACCATGTTTTCAAAAGTCATATTGTAAATTGGCAAGCTTGTCATTCATGATTTCAAAAAACAAAATCATATTTCAAAAATGACATCTTGCCAATCATGTTTTTAAAATTGATATTTTAAAATCGACAAACTTGCCACTCATAATTTAAAAAAAATCATATTTTAAAAGTGGCGACTCGCCAACCATGTTTTCAAAACTCATGTTTTAAAATTGGCAAGCTTCCTGCTCATGATTTCAAAAGAAGTCATATTTTAAAATTGACAATTTAACAATCATATCTTAAAATTCATATTTGTCAGCCACGTGTTGAAACCCGTGTTTCAAAACTCCAACTCGTGCTTTCAAATTGGGCCCTTGTGTCCACATCTTTCAAAATCAGTCTTCTACGCCCTCATGATTTCAAATTGGACTTTCACGTCCTCACAATTTCAAATCAGACTCCTATGACCCCATGATTTCAAACTGGGCCTTTGTGTCCACATATTTCAAAATCAGGCTTCTACACCCTCATGATTTCAAATTGGACTTTCACGTCCTTACAATTTCAAATCGGGCTCCTATGCCCCCATGATTTCAAACTGGGCCTTTGTGTCCACATATTCTAAAATCAGGCTTCTACGCCCCTCAGAATTTCAAATTGGACTTTTATGTCCTCATAATTTCAAATCGGGCTTCTTCGCCCTCATATTTTCAAATTGGGCATTTGTGCCCATATGTTTCAAAACTAGGCTTCCACGCCTCCATGATTTCAAGCTGGGCCTCTGTGTCCACAAATTTCAAAAAAAATCAGGCTTCCACACCTTCATACTTTCAAACTGGGCATCTGTGTCCATAAATTTTAAAATCAGGTTTCCACGCCTTCATGATTTCAAACTCGTTTTTCAACTCGGCATTTACCAGCCATTAAAAAGAAAAGGTTTCTAACCTTATACCTCTAAATAGATTAATAGATTGCCCCCAATTGTTGGCCACTCCAATTCATTGCAGGTCACTAATTCCAACATCTGAATATGAAATCAGGCCAACGGAGTTATTCGTGGGTCTTGAAGCTGATGGCGTCAACACAACTGGCGTCACCTGAATATGAAACTAGGTCAATGGAGGTATTCGTAGGTCTTGAAGCTGATGGCGCCAACACAACTGACGTCACCTGAATATGAAACCAAGCCAACGGAGTTATTCGTGGGTCTTGAAGCTGATGGTGTCAACACAATTGGCGTCGCCTGAATATGAAACTAGGCCAATGGAGTTATTCATGGGTCTTGAAGTTGATGGTGTCAACACAACTGGCGTCACCTGAATATGAAACCAAGCCAACGGAGTTATTCGTGGGTCTTTAAGTTGATGGCGTCAACACAACTGACGTCACTTGAAGATGAAACCAGGCCGATGGGGTTATTCGTGGGTCTTGAAGTTGATGGCGTCAACACAACTGCCGTCACCTGAATATGAAACTAGGCCAACGGAGTTATTCGTGGGTCTTGAAACTGATGGCGTCAACACAACTGGAGTCACCTGAATATGAAACCAGGCCAACGAAGTTATTCGTGGGTCTTAAAGCTGATGGCGTCAACACAACTGGCGTCACCTGAATATGAAACCAAGCAAATGGAGTTATTCGTGGGTCTTGAAGCTGATGGCGTCAACACAACTGGCATCACCTGAATATGAAACCAAGCCAACGGAGTTATTCGTGGGTCTTGAAGTTGATGGCGTCAACACAACTGGCGTCACCTAAATATGAAACCAGGCCAACGGAGTTATTCGTGGGTCTTGAAGCTGATGGCGTCAACACAACTGGCGTCACCTGAATATGAAACCAGGCCAACGGAGTTATTCGTAGGTCTTGAAGCTGATGGTGTCAACACAACTGGCGTCACCTGAATATGAATCCAGGCCGATGGGATTATTCGTGGGTCTTGAAGCTGATGGCGTCAACATAACTGGCGTCACCTGAATATGAATCCAAGCCGACGGGGTTATTCGTGGGTCTTGAAGCTGATGGCGTCAACACAACTGGCGTCACCTGAATATGAAACTAGGCTAATGGAGTTATTTATGGGTCTTGAAGCTGATGGCGTCAACACAACTGGCGTCACCTGAATATGAATCCAGGACAACAGAGTTATTTGTGGGTCTTAAAGCTGATGGCGTCAACACAACTGGTGTCACCTGAATATGAAACCAGGCCAATGGAGTTATTCGTGGGTCTTGAAGCTGATGGCGTCAACACAACTGGCGTCACCTGAATATGAAACTAGGCTAATGGAGTTATTCGTGGGTCTTGAAGCTGATGGTGTCAACACAACTGGCATCACCTAAATATGAAACCAGGCCAACAGAGTTATTTGTGGGTCTTGAAGCTGATGGCGTCAACACAACTGGTGTCACCTGAATATGAAACCAGGCCAATGGAGTTATTCGTGGGTCTTGAAGCTGATGGCGTCAACACAACGGGCATCACCTGAATATGAAATCAGGACAATGGAGTTATTCGTGGGTCTTGAAGCTAATGGCGTCAACACAACTGGCGTCACCTGAATATGAAACCGGGCCAACGGAGTTATTCATGGGTCTTGAAGCTGATGGCGTCAACACAACTGACGTCACCTAAAGATGAAACCAGGCCGACGGGATTATTCGTGGGTCTTGAAGTTGATGGCGTCAATACAACTGGCGTCACCTGAATATGAAACCAGGCTGACGAAGTCGTTCGTAGGTCTTGAAGCTGATGGCATCGACACAACTAACGTCACCTGAAGATGAAGCTAGACCGACAGAATTGTTCATTGGTCTTGAAGCTGATGGTGTCAACATGATCGCATTACCAGAAGATAAAACCAGGCCAACAGAGTAGTCCACAGGTCATGAAGCAGGTGTCAACAACTTTGACACTCGTGTCAAAAGTCTTTAAAAAAAATGATGAATGAAAGGGCTAAAAATAGAGATGCCCGTCAGACTTACTCGGATTTTACTGTCAAGTAGGGGTAAAAAGGACAAGAAGCACCCAGCCACGATGAAAATCCGAAAGGGCGTCGTGGGCAAAATTGGGAACCCTGCTACGTGAAAACCCGAAAGGGCGCGTGGGCAAAAGCAAGAAGGGGCTGACTCCGGCGAAAACCCGAAAGGGCGCTTGGGTCAGTAATGTGGTTAAAAAAAATGTGTGTCAAAAAGTTGCAAGAAGGGGGAGTTCTATCTCTACTCCCCCAAGTGAACCTTCTTTTTGCTATGCTTTCCCTAAATCTAGAAAGGCACTTTCTTGTCAAGTTGTCTTTTGTCATTTATGACTTTCTAGAACCCTAGGTTTGGACGACCACTGCCTTTTCAAAATTCCAAATAATGCCCAACCTTGATTGCTTGCCTTGGCTGGCCAATAGATGCTACCTTTAGAATTCCTGTTTAAGCCAGCACATAGGTTTTCTAGGTTATCATTTTGCAATCTGCCCAAATAACCTCACACCATCTAGCAACATCATGGTATGATAGGTGGTTGAGTTCTATTTCACTCACGACCTTTTCTTTATAATATACATATGTGTGTAAAAAAAAGAGGCTTAAAATAGAGGTGCCTCGTTGGACTTGTCTAGGTTCCCCCTAGACAAGGGTAAAAAGAGCTAAAACCCGGTCATGGTGAAAACTCGAAAGGGCACCATGGGCAGAATTAGGTACCCCGCTACGTGAAAACCCGAAAGGGCGTGTAGGTAGAATCAAGAGGGGGTCGAGTTGGTGAAAACCCGAAAGGGCACCCAAAGCAATAATGAGAAAATAAAATCAAAGACAGATGCCAAAGACAGACATATTTCAAGTCTCCAGAATGGAAATCCCGATAGAAGTTGTGCCTGCTAGTAGGAACTTGTCTTCATGCCAATCAACACTAGTCTTTGGGCCAGTCGAATCTTGTCTTCATGCCAGTCAAAGCTTGTCATCATGCTGACCGAAGTTCACCTCTATACCAGTCAAAAGTTGGTCGGCACCCAGAGAAGCAGGTGTCAATACATGATAGCGTCGAAAAATGACTAAATTGCAAGGGTTGACACATGATACACTCTAGCTGAACCCGTTGACACCCAATGAAGCAGGTGTCGATGAATGACTGAATCTGTCGACATCCGGACACAACAAAAGTCAAAAGAGGAAGCCAAAAGCACATTAATCCAGCTGTGAGCAAAGCAACACTGATAATTGTCATTGTTGTAAGAGATGGGCTACAAAATTTCCAACGTGGCAATTTAGTCATCACAGTCAACAACAATGATGTGGAAGTAGTCTACTCCCCCGTGCAAAGGCCTCGGCATTACTGTGAGCTCAGATTATTGTGTTTCGAAGGGGACTAGTCAATAAGACAGTTTAGGGGAAAAGAAGCAGTATGGTCACTTACTGAGTCTAGAATGAGCAACCAACTCATAAATCAAGCCAGCATGCCCCATCGGCTCATACAACAGGCCAACATAACACAATGGATGGCTTACCCATGAAGACCCCAGCTAAAAGAGGTCAACGATTTAGGGCTCTTGTCGATTCAAGGAGACCGCCAATTCAAAAGAATCATACCTTCAAGACGTCCCACCGGGTCAGAAATCTCAGCAATCCCAAAGAAGTTGTTGGCCCAGGGCTTCCACCAAAACTAGGGGCTGCCAGTTCAGTGTTGTTGCCGTTTCAAGGAGGCCGTCAGTTTAGTGCGCTCACCAACAACAGAAGCTACCGGCCCAATGCTTTCACCAGTTGGAAAAGCCCCCAGCCCAACAATCCTTACCAATTCAGTGGTTGTTAATCCAGTGAGCTCACAAACTCCACAGGATGTTGTCACAGTAGTTCTTATTGGCTATCGATCTCAACACAACAATACCAATTCCAACAAGACCACCAGCATGGCAACACATCCAAGGATCGCCATCCGACTATGAAGCAACAAACCACTAGACACTACAAGACAACAGGACGATAGGAGATCGACAGTCATGAGACTGAACGATAACAAAGCATGAGATGAATTCAAATGAGGCCAGAAATGGTACACCTGCGAACACTGCACCATTCGTTCCTCACTTGCACTATCCGCAGGTGGGGGGCATTTGTCTGCACCTTTTTTATGGCATTAGGGCCATACATGGGCCGGTGGCCCAAGAATCAAAAGCAATGATCTGCTCAATAGCAGCAGACAAAAGGGTATGTATGGTAAATACCAGAAGAAGCATGGCTATTTTAAGGAGAGGCCTTTGCCACCTCAGCCCTCAAAAAGTTGGGCCTTTAAAAGGTCCATTTTCCCATGCAGCAAAGGAGATCGCAACGAGCATTGGGGAGAGGGCGGAAGAAGTTCCAGAGGCGGCGCAGTTCTCTCGGGGCAGGAAGATCGCAATAGAAAGAAGGGGGCCAGCAGCAGCAAAAGAGAGAAAGCTTTCTTGCGCAGGGGACTTCTTCCTTGGCGAAAAAGGAGGGAAGCAAGGTTCCAACTCTGCTCCTCTCGGGAGAAGGGCTGTGTGTGCAGTGACCAAGAAAGTGAGGAGAGGTGAGAGGAAGAGTGCCTGGGAGTTCCGATTCTTTCTTTCTTCTATCTTCTCCCCTCCACAGACTCTCCCCTTTTTATTTTTATTCTTCCCGAAATGTAACCTAATGTATGGAGCCGGCCTTCCAGGAGTGTACTTCCGCTGCTATGGAGTCAACAAGACAGTTCAGGGGAAAAGAAGCAGTATGGTCACTTACTGAGTCTAGAAGGAGCTACCAGCCCATAAATCAAGCCAGCATGCCCCATCGGCTCATACAACAGGCCAACATAACACAATGGATGGCTTACCCATGAAGACCACAAGCTCACATGGCCGCCCCAGCTGAAAGAGGTCACCGATTTAAGGCTCTTGTTGATTCAAGGAGACTGCCAATTCAAAAGAATCATACCTTCAAGACGTCCCACCGGATCAAAAATCTCAGCAATCCCAAAGAAGTTGTTGGCCCAGGGCTTCCACCAAAACTAGGGGCTGCCAGTTCAGCGTTGTTGCCATTTCAAGGAGGCCGCCAGTTCAGTGAACTCACCAACACAAGAAGCTACCGGCCCAATGCTTTCACCAGTTGGAAAAGCCCCCAGCCCAGCAATCCTCACCAATTCAGTGGTTGTTAATCCAGTGAGCTCACAAACTCCACAGGATGTTGTCACAGTAGTTCTTATTGGCTATCGATCTCAGCACAACAATACCAATTCCAACAAGACCACCGGCATGGCAACACGTCCAAGGACCGCCATCCGACTATGAAGCAACAAACCACTAGACACTACAAGACAACAGGATGACAGGAGATCGACAGTCATGAGACTGAACGATAACAGAGCACGAGATGAATTCAAATGAGGCCAGAAAGGGTACACCTATGGACACTGCGCCATTCGTTCCTCACTTGCACTATCCGCAGGTGGGGGGCATTTGTCTGCACCTTTTTTATGGCATTTGAGCCATACGTGGGCCGGTGGCCCAAGAATCAAAAGCAGTGATCTCCTCAATAGTAGCAGATAAAAGGGTATGTATGGTAAATACCAGAAGAAGCATGGCTATTTTAAGGAGAGGCTTTTGCCACCTCAGCCCTCAAAAGTTGGGCCTTTAAAAGGTCCCTTTTCCCATGCAGCAAAGGAGATCGCAACGAGCATTGGGGAGAGGGCGGAAGAAGTTCCAGAGGCGGCGCAGTTCTCTCGGGGCAGGAAGATTGCAACAGAAAGAAGGGGGCTAGCAGCAGCAAAAGAGAGAGAGCTTTCTTGCACAGGGGTCTTCTTCCTTGGCGAAAAAGGAGGGAAGCAAGGTTCCAACTCATCTCCTCTCGGGAGAAGGGTTGTGTGTGCAGTGACCAAGAAAGTGAGGAGAGGTGAGAGGAAGAGTGCCTGGGAGTTCCGATTCTTTCTTTCTTCTGTCTTCTCCCCTCCATAGACTCTCCCCTTTTTATTTTTATTCTTCCCAAAATGTAGCCTAATGTATGGAGCCGACCATCCAGGAGTGTACTCCCACTGCTATGGAGTTCAAGAGCTTGGAATGGCATGCAAATTCCTTTGTGAATGTGAAATATCAAGTCCATAATATTTTATGTGCATGTTTTTCTGCTTCCATTCATATTTATAGCAGAGTATCCAGTTCCTTGTTTCCTTTCTATCGGTTTTGAATAGCAAAAGGAGATATAGAGACCCCTTTCTCTGTGCAATGAACTGGGTGAACTGGTACCAGTATCATCCACAGGAGAGCTGAGCAAAGCTGGGAGTTTTCCCCCAATTCTCTAGACTGTGTGACTGTTGATAGTAGCCTTATAATCCTTTTTTTTTATTTTGGCAATTTTCTGTTTAAGCTGTGGTCTGCCCCCACCTTTCATTTTTTATCTCGATTATATCGCGATAGGATTCCATATGTTCTTAGGTTGGGTATCAAAGTGATACCTATGCCTGGTACTCAGGGATTAAATTGGCCCAATTATTGTTCTTTCTTTTATTAATCTATATGGTTGTTCATGCCAGTCTGGTTTGAGTCCACACTGTCGTCTCCGATGTGCACGGTCTCACGCCATCATCTTCCCATCGTTCAGATATCTCGGGCAGTATTTTTCCCTATTATCTGCACCGAAGTAGTGAACAGTGTAGACACCCGATTCTGACTTATAAGTTGAACTATATTTCTTGTTATCCTAGTGAGCCCCAAGTTGGTCACTCACTTTGAGCCCATCATTAGCCTTGCTTTGAGCCCATTAACAACTCAAATTTCCATGAAATCCCGCCCATTAACAATTTAAGAGAGTCCTTAGGCCTAAACAACTCTTACTCTCTCATGTGAGTGGCTGATAATTCACAAATAATTCATTTTCTTAACGCGTCGTATCGTAGTGCCGCGTTACTGTGTAGCGACGTCATGGGTCGCCGTGACAGCCCATGCATATCCATGCACGTGGGCATACTGTCGCGGCGCCTAGAGTCGTTGCGTTATCAAGTCGCATCCCTACGATACGACGCGACTGCAGCCGCGCATGCAGGCCTCCGCAACCACCTCCTTTTTATCCTCCTATGGCTTTATCCCTATCTCCAAATAATATCCCAACCCCTTGGGCGAGGTTTGGGGCTAGGGGACTCTTTGATACCCCTCCTTGGACTCTTCATACGAATTTTAATGGGATTTATCTCTCATTTGGGTTATTAATCATTTTAAGAGGATAATATCTATGACCCTTCTATAAAAGCAAGGCCCCATCTTCCAAAACAAGGGAGCCCCATTTTTCACCCGAAATCTCCTCAGACCTGGACTTAGCCTCGCATCCCTCCCATTTCCTCTCATTTCCTCACATCTCCACCTCAAAAACTTGCTCATTTCCACATCTATGGAGCGTGGAACGTGAGGAGGATGACCCCACTCCTTCCTGGAGATTTGCACGAGCTTTTGGGCGTCATCTCACGCCAGGGAGTCGCCCACATGGGGCTCTTTCTCTCTTCCATTCCTTCTCTTCTCTTTTCTTCATGCATGTTATTTCCTTTCTAGATAGGCTGCATTCTTTCCCTTCCCACGTCCTCCATACACCTTAGGGGTTTAAAAAATCACCCCCAGGTTCGTTCCCACCGTGCTCTTTCATTTTTTTATTTTTGAATAGATATAACACTTAACTTGTTTTAATAGGGTTCTTTGTTTTTTCTCGATTGTTTTGGCAGGCACCCAAGCAAGATCTCACGAGGAGCTCTTGTCCTCTGGCCGGCTGGAGGATAGGAAGAAGGTCCTACCCAACTTCTCCCGCACTGCAGAGAACGCGACGGACATTGGCGACGCAACGAGGAGACGCATCCTCAAAGGATGACGCGTTATCAGCATCGTTGCGACGGGTCACAATGTCGTGACGCCAGGTCCACCCTCGGTTCTCTTTCCTTTTCCTAGTATAGTTAGCCCACTTCTTCATCTCATTAGGCAACTGTCTAGGTGGTGATCACATTCCATATTTCCATACTATTAGATTTAATATCATGTTTGTGTATTGGGGGGCGCACAATCCCTGTAATTACAAACAGCTGCCCAATTTGAGCCCTCATCGTTGAGCTCTCATCCTCCATATGATGTGCATCAGCCGCCACTTAATTGAGCTCTGTTTTATCTATTTAAATCTTCCTCAAAACGTTGGTCCGTGCCCCCCAAATTTCTCTTGTAGTGCACTAGTTTTACACAAGAGATGCTAGCAAATTTCCCTGGTTGTATAGTGCCTGTGCAATGCCACCGTCTACCCTCCATCTCCATGGTAATCCACAAACCTCTTACCTAGAGAAAAGCCCTTGAATGGTGGCCTCTCCTTTCCCACCGTTGAGCCTTCAGCCTTGAGTAGTCACCAACAAAAGCCCTTGAACGGTGGCCTCTCCTTTCCCACCATTGAGTCATCAGCCCTGCACAGACACTAGCAAAACCCTTGAACGCTGGCCTCTCTTTTCCCACCGTTCACCTCTCCTTCCCTTTTCCGCCAAGGCCATGCACTGCTATATTAAAAGCCCTTGAACAGTGGCCTCTCCTTTCCCACCGTTCAAGCTCTTCCCAGCCACCATTTACTCTTCTTCCCCTCGTGCATTGTTCGAAGGCTACCATTTCAGCTGTTGCATGATTCTCTCTATACGTATGTGATCTGGTGACCCTCAAAGTCGCCAATCTACGAACATACGTTGGAGGAGGTTAAGCAAAATGGCATTTCATTCTGGTACGATGTTTCACCGGTTTTGTCCCATCTTCCGGCCTCGGCATATATCGGCCTTCTCGAGTACGCCTCGAGAACCGATGCCGTGTGCCGTGGTGTTGTTGCCCTCGGCATCAATACCATTGTTGGCACCATCTCCATCGTGGTGGACGGGTGTCATTTAAAACCTCCCCAACATGCAAAATAAGGGGAGGTATTGCCGAATTTTTTGCGATGATTTCCAAATATGTTTGTGCCGACATAGTCACCGGGCAACTTGTATTGTGACCCGGTACTATTGGCAAACATCATGTCACCACTGCACGGCGAACATCATCCCGCGTGCACCACCTCGGGTTTATAGGTGGGCGTACTAATGTGTCATCCCAACACGTGGTGGGCATGCGTGGTTACCATCATGTCGGATTATGTCGAATGACCCAGTTTTATTCCTTCATGTCGCGGTTTCGTCGACTTGTTCTGCATTTCGTGTGCATGAACGAGACAAATAAACACAGGTGCGATGTACGTCATCCGATCAACGCGTCAAGCACAAGAACAAATAAATGAGCTAAATAGCGATGTAATAATAGCAATGATAAATGGATAATAATAGTAATAATTGACAGACATTAACATAACAAAGAGAAAAGAACAACAACAAACATGATAATGATAATAATTAAAAGAAAAGCCAACAGCAAAAAAATGGTAAATGGAACAAAGATAATAAAAGAAAATGGTAAAAAGAACTATCCATATTATCGAATAAATCATGGATGAAATAAAAATAAGTGGGGAGCTGCCCACCAAGGCCACCGTTCAGCCTTTCCCTGTGCGCATGCACACACCCAGTCGCCACCATTGAGCCCTTCCCTGTGCGCCTGCATGCACACACAAGGCCACCGTTCAGCTTTTCCCTGTGCACATGCGCACATACACAGTTCACCACCGTTCAGCCCCTTCTTATACGCCTGCACACAGTCGCCACCGTTGAACGCGCCTGCATACACACCCAAACAATAAAGGCCACCGTTCAGCCCCTTATACACCTACACACAATGGCCACCGTTCAACTTTTCCCTGTGCACACATGCACAAACTCCCAGGCATACCCACCGTTCAACACATGCACATGCTCACTTCTCATTGAGCTGAACGGTGGCTTTCAAATCCCATTAAAAAAATCCCTCAACATGCACACACACTTACACATGTTCTCCCAGCGCTCCCCTCCCATTAAATCAACAAAAAATAAGTAAAAAAAAGGGGGAAATGAGATTAACGAAATGATGAGTAATATCAAAAAAATAAGGGGACAAACAACAATTTATATGAATAAATCAAATCATCTAAAAATAAATCTAATCGTCACAACTTCAAACCAAGTTTAAAAGAAATACGACATGATAACTTCATATCAAAAACAAAGGGAAATTTCAAATCAAATAACAAAAGAAAACATGAATAATTTCAAATCAAATCTAACATAAAAAAATACAACAAAAATAATAACTTCAAAATAAACCCAAAGTTAAAAAATAAAATAAATAAAATGATCCTAAGCAAGAGAAATCAAATAAAAATAATTCTGGGTTATGCTTCTAGCTTGGAATAAATTCAAATAAACTCCAAACTCAAGTAAATCAAGAGAAATGAATGAAAGGGTATTTGAAATCAAATAAAATCCCACTTCAAATCAAACAATCAAAAATTAAATTAAATCAAAAGACCAATAGATAAAAAGACAATTTAATAAAAAAAACAAACATGTAAAGAAAGAAACAAATCAAATCAAATAATGTTAAAATCAATCCAACCCCTTTTAATAATTCGAAAATAATCCCAAGAAAATGCGTCGAGTGATGTATTTTGGTCGTCTCGCATTAAGCGCGATTAAATTTACATCTTTACGCACATCTTTTATCGGATGTTTCCGTTAAAGGCCACGAGACTCTTTATTCTGGCGATTAATCAAAGGTTTTCCCTCTTAGAGGGATATAATTAACGTCGTTGCGCATATGCAACGGCGGGATCTTGGTCCCGACCCGATCCCCACTTTCGTTTGACGAAGTCAAACGGTGCGCGAACAGACCCAAAGTCCTTCGACTCTCGAAGGCAGAACATGTTGTCGTTTTGGTGACTAGTACGCCTACATTCTGCGATTACCGATTCATCTTTCATTATAGTGACTTACTTAGCACTAAACGGGACTTGAATTTGTAATATGTGGGTACATACATGAGAACATGATAAATAGAACTTTAATTCTAAAATATTTTTGTGATGGATCCACAAAATCTATTTCCACATCACACAATGATGAAACAGAGATCTCATTCATCATTCTCTTCAACGGTCATCTTATGCACATGTGGTATGAGACACATGCTATGGTGTTCTTCCATCATTATGGGTGTGTCACATACAACATAATAAAAATACTGTACGGTTCTTAGTCTAGCCACTCCCATTGCGGCTAACCCGAGTCTCACGACGTCTTATCATAAAACTCGCAACCGGCTTAATGAAGGCTTCACATATTTGATTCTCATATCCTGTGATCAATCCAGAGGATCTCATCTTAATTCAGTTTAAGGTGACAATAAAAGGAAAATATCTTGCTCCTCTCATAGCGCCATAGATATAAATTTATCTTGCTCACTCTCATAGAGCCATAGATATAAATTGTCTCATCTTGCTCGCTTTCTTAGCGCCAAGGCGAATGACCCATGTGAGGGAGTCCATTCAGAGCCTAGTGACACTTTTCTTGATGTGTAAAGTATTCCAACCATAGACACACATAAGGAAGGAAAATATAATAACTTAATTGTCAATAAATATTGTGCACATTACAATTTACACAATCCCATATTTCTAATATGGTTACAAATGCCTCCCTCAGGATTTGTTTGGCTAGTGGATCGGCCAACATATGATCTGTTGAAATGTGTCGGAGAACCACCAACTCCTTTACAACTAAATCCCGAATGTAGTGATAACGAATGTTAATGTGTTTGGTCCGTCCATGGTATTTAGGGTCCTTAGCATAGGCCAAGGCCGATGTGCTATCAACATACAGCACCACCGCCTTCTTTGACAATTGTGTCATGGCCAATCGATGTAGGAAACTCTGCAACCAAACAGCCTCTTGATATGCAACAGAACAAGCCACATATTCTAATTCCATGGTGGATAAAGCGATGCACGTTTGTTTCTTGCTACACCAAGAAATGGCCACTCCACCTAACATAAACACATAGCCTGAGGTGGATTTGCGCTCATCTTTATCACCGGCCCAATCAGCATCGTTGTAACCTCTCAATCTTAAGTCACCTCCTTTGTAACATAAGACAAGGTCCGAAGTACCACGGAGATATCAAAAAATTCTCTTAACTACTTTCCAGTGAACGAGACTGGGATTACTTTGATAAGGACTAACAAGACCCACCGCATAGATAATGTTTGGTCGTGTACATAACATGGCATACATTAGGCTTCCAATTACAGCAACATATGGCACTTTAGACATTTCATTCTTTTCCTTATCAGTTTGTGGACATTGACTTATACTTAAAACACAACTCTTATCAATTGGAGTATCGATGGGTTTGGAATAATGCATCCGGAACCGCTCAAGAATCTTATTTATATAAGTCTCATGTGACAAACACAGAAGTCTATTCGAACAATCTCTGGTGATTTTTATTCCTAGCACATAATTTGCTTCACCCATGTCTTTTATCTCAAAGATAGAAGACAACCATTTTCGTGTGGCTTCGATAGATTCCATGTCATTTCCAGCCAATAAAATGTCATCAACATATAATGACAAAATAAGAATCTTTTCTGTCGTACATTTAACATACACACAGTGGTCTTCTTCAATCATCTCAAAACCAAATGAGATAATAGTTTTATGAAATCTAAAATACCACTCTCTAGATGATTGTTTGAGGCCATAAATGGAACGTTTGAGTCAGCAAACTTTGCGCTCTTGTCCATTTGCCTCAAAACCTTTTGGTTGAACTATATAAATTTCTTCGTCTAGTTCTCTATTGAGAAATGTTGTTTTAACATCCATCTGAAAAAGTTCTAAGTCTAAATGTGCAACAATGGCTAGAATAAGGCGAACTGATGTGAATCTCACCACTGGAGAGAATGTATCATCGAAATCTATACCCTCATTTTGAGTATATCCTTTCGCCACAAGTCGTGCTTTATATTTGTCGATTGATCCATCCACCTTGCGTTTGACTTTGAAAATCCATTTCTTTCCAATAGCCTTACGCCCTGGAGGGAGGTCGACAAGTTCCCAAACCTGATTCTTACTCATAGAGTCCATCTCATCTTGCATTGCATCCTTCCACTCTTTACTAGCAGATGAAGTTAATACTTCAATAACAGAAGTAGGCTCCTCTTCAATCTCAAATCGACGACGAGGCATGTGTCCACGTTTGCTACAGCAGATCTGATCGTCTTGTTCTTCTATATGTGTGCTCCCACTGGGCACAAAGCTCCCACTATCATGATGATCATCTCTACTATCTCCGACGGCTTCCTGGTTAGGAACTAATTCCCTCCCTTCGCTGGAAGATGGTAGAACATCATTTGGGTCATCCAACTCTTGGAGATCAAGACTCTTTCCTGTGTCGCCGATACTAGGAAATTCTATTTCTAAGAAAACAACATCTCGGACATCTTTTTCTATCATTCCTCCATTCGGATGTTGTTCGTACATGACATAACCCTTAGAGCCTTCAGGATATCTTATAAAGATAAACTTTCTAGCTTTAGGACCAAGTTTTCCAAACTTGTGAGAAGTGTCATGGACATATCCCGCTAAACCCCATGGGCGTAGATTATCTAAATTTGGTTTTTCATCACGCCATAACTCATAAGGGGTGGAAGGAACTGACTATGAAGGTACGCGGTTAAGGATGTAGGCCGCAGTCATTATAGCATCCCCCCAAAAAGATATTGGAAGGTTGGCATGCACCATCATTGACCTAACCATATCTAACAGTGTTCTATTTCGTCTCTCAGCAACACCATTTTGTTGCGGTGTATATGAAATAGTTAATTGTCTACGTATTTCTTTTTCTTCACATAAAGTTCGGAACTCATCCGAAAGATATTCACGTCCTCGATCCGTCCGAAGAACTTTTATGGTTTTGCCTAATTGATTCTCAACCTCTACCAAGAAGTGTTTGAAACAATAGAACGCTTCATAGCGGTGAGTGATCAGATAGACATATCCATATCGTGAATAATCATCTATAAATGTGAGGAAATAGGAAGCCCATTGACGGGTCTTCACACTCATGGGTCCGCAAATGTCGGAGTGGATCAATTGTAAGAGTTTAGTGGCTCTCTTAGCCTTTCCAAAAGGCTTGCGACATGCCTTACCGGCTAAACATGATTCACACACAGGAAGATTGACTTTAGTGAGTGAGCCTAGTAAGCCTTCTCGAGGTAACCTTGTCATTCTATCTTGTCCTATGTGTCCCAGCCGAGCATGCCAAATTTTCGAATCAAGGTTATTATCAATATTCACCACATAAGACATAGGAAAATTATGATAATCCAAATCTAATTTAAACAAACCATCCATGAATAAGGCATGACCATATATAACATTGTTCAAACAAATGTCAACTTGGTTGCTAGCAAAAGAAAAAGAGAAGCCTAATGCTAATAATGACGAGATAGATAGTAGATTATGCTAAACTCTAGGCGCATAGAGCACTTCATGGAGAGTTAAGACTCGTCCAGTCTTTAACTTGAGTTGATACACACCAACTCCAAGGACTTCCTCGCTGGAACCATTTCCCATGTATACTCTTTGCAATCCCGTTGAGATTCGGCGATAATCCACGAACCCTGCTCGATCCCTTGTTATGTACTTGGTCGCTCCTGAATCCACTATCCATTCAGGATTTGTTCGAGCAACTAGGATATGCAAACAAACATGCACATTTGGAGAGCAAAGAAATTGGAATACCTTTTTCGGCTCAGTGCATTCACGAGCGAAATGTCCCAGTTGTCCACAATTGTAGCATTTGGCCTTCGACTTGTCTCTCTTTCCACCGCGCTTGCCTCTTTGGCGCTTCGGTGTCTGCCCCTCCTTTGAAGTGGATGCAACATTTTGCCTCTTCCTCTTGAAGTTCTTCTTTGGACCCTTCTTGCCCTGTTGTCTGCCTCCCTGGGCGACAAGGGCAGTAGCGCGCATAGCTTCCTAGCACTCAGTCTCTAACTCCACATGGCGAGAGATGTCAGAAAAATTCTTAATACTCTCATTGTGAGTGAGGATTTGTTTCATGTGAGTCCAAGAGTCTGGCAAAGATCTTATTACAGCCTGCACCTGCTGCTCATCGGTGAGATCGTGTCCTGCATACTTCAAGTCGCGGATCATGCTTGATATCATCCTTAGATGCTCAGTCATGTTCTGACGGGGTTCTTTTCGGAGGGTCTCAAATTTCAAAACAAGAGCCCTTAACCTCGTAGTAGAGGTTCCTCCAAAAGTAATCTTTAACTTTTCCCACATCTCCTTGGCAGTCTTACACTTATCAAACTCACCAATCAAATCATCTTGCATGTTGCTTAACAGTGTAAAGCGCGTGTTGCGATCTTTGTTGAACCATGACTTGTAAGCCTCTTGATCTCTACGGTGTTGAGCAGTGTTGCCTTCTTCGGGCAGGGTCATAGATATAGTAACTAGTAATGTGATCAAGTAACTCTTGCTCATTCAAGAGATATTGGATTTTTCGATGCCAAATGTCATAGTTAGTGCCATCTAATTTATCTCCTTTCGTTAAGTCAGCAATGACATTCTTGGAGGTCATCAATGAATCACTACATTAAGATAATAATGAGAAGGCTAAGTTGACAATTCTACACATCAGTCTATTTGATCCAAAAATGTACACTATAACATTAAATATTCTCCATATAATAAGATCGAAATAGACTTAGAGTACTACAGTCATCTCTCATTTATATAAGAATATCCAATATTATTAGAGTAATTTTGATCAAATAATTTAGAGGGAGAGGAACTAACATCTCTCAATTAGTAAGCATGTATATACTCAACATGAATATTCAAATAAAGAATTAACAAACTAATCATGTTCAAAAAATATTCTAATAATTTTGAACAACAATTAATCATGCATGCTCAAACAACAATTAATCATGCATGTTCAAAACTCTCTTTTAATAAAGGATTCAACACATGATTTTAAATGATCGGATCATGCATAGATTGCTTGAATATAAAGGTCATGAATAAACTTATTATAAGATCAAACTAACTAATACAATTTATTGCATGGACATAAATAAGACAATCTTATAATTATGAAACTCATAATCATGTCAAAATTGCGATAACATCATAATAGCTAAAGCTATCGTCTGGAGGCGGGTCGGAGTCATGGCACGGCGCCGGGGAACATGCCGTATGTGACGTCGTACTCTTCGTACCGCCAAATATTCATTATGGTGGAGACGATAGACTGGGTCACCATTCCCTGCCAGTCCACGGCCAATAATGCGGCTGAGTCGGGCTCGACCACGAGGTGCCTCAGCAACACCACATTAGTGCGACGTCTTGCAAAGCGGTCAAGATCACGCCGCCGACGGGTTGACGCTCTCATGCGGGCCTGTTCCACCAGAAACGTGCGTCTGGGCATGGGTGGACCAGTACCCATGCGCTCAGCCAAGCCAATATGTCCACGAAGCGCCACGCCTGCACCCTCGCGAACCGCCACGCCTTCATGCGTGGGACCACCCATGCGCTCCCAAACACGGTCTGCATGGCCACGAGGACCCCCGTGCACACCTCCGCGCGTACCTGGGCTGCGGTCAGCACTCCCGCCTGCATGGCGGCCATCCACATCGCCTACGGGTGAGCCATTGCCGTCTGCATGGCCGCGAAGGCCGCTGACCGCACGTCCGTGCCAGCCTGCATGGCCGTGGGCCGCACGTCTGTGCCACCGGCTCTAGCCCGCGTTGTCGCGGGTGATGCGCCCACGCGCGGGCTCGCAGTCGCGCCCCCCCCCCCCCCCCACCCCGCGAGGCCGCAGTGGCGGCGCCCACCCGTGAGGCCCTGCGCCACGCGCCCGCCTGGGCCGCGGTCACGGCGCTCACTCGCGTGGCCGCGGGCGATGCGGTGCCCGCCTTCGCCTCCGTGCTGGCCCGCCTCGCAGAAGTTGGTTCAATTCTGATCATGTTGCTGGAAGCCTGGCAGATTTGATCGTGTGGCACAGGCATACCCTGGCATGCATGATGTCATATTTGAAAGCAAATCAGATGCAAACTTTCCTTAGGCTTTCCATGATCTCCAGAAAGACTTGGGTAACCATGCATGGAAGAGAAAAACTAATCTATGTGATGAAAACGACCACCTACAAAGTCTTCACCCCCAGAAGAACATATAGATGAGTTGAAAGGAATCTAGCTAGCTAGTATGGATATATTCCAAGATCCGATATTGCGGTGAATAGCTGTACTGAGGCATGGAAAGACAAGAAGAGTATATGCATCTGCTGCTAAATCTCTCTGAGATTGTCAGCAACAAGCCTCAGGTTTATCTGCTATCTATTCCTTCTATTACCACCATGAACACATGCATTGTAAAAATCTGCAGTGACAAGTCCAAGATGTTGTCCTTGGTGCGATAATTGGCCACCTTTTCCCACCCTTTTCCCCCATTTAGCCTCTATTTCTAATGGTTGTTTGTCACCATTAACTAATTATGAGTGACATAACTTTAACAGTGACAATAGGATTGAATCTATTTATCACCCTTAAACCAGTTGTTTGCCACCTTTAGCACCGCGGACCAATAGCAGACTGGCCAGATGTGCAGCTAGCTACTAGTCAATGGCGGAGCCAGAAATGTTTAGAAGGGGGGGGGGCAATTAATAAGATTAATTGTTCATGGATACTCAAAATAAGGGGGGCAATTAATAAAATTAAAAAAATATTCACATATCCATCAATTTAATTCACTCAAAAAATTAAGAAAAAAAAATTATGTAAAAAATTGCCCCCCTCGCTCTGCCACTGCTACTAGCTAGCAATTTTCGTAATGAAATAGCCAACTGGGGGAAACTTTGTAGGCTCTAAGAGCATGTTCTTTTTCCCCCATTGTGTTCATCACTTTTCTTACATGCCTATGTCACTTGCAGTTCAAAGCAAACATGCTTTTCCAAATTACAACCCACGAAACATCTTGCTACTGCACATGAGATATTCAGACAGTGTGCATGCAGCCATGCATGCATCCAGCAGAACTCCACGCGATAAAATGCCTCTTCTTACTAGTATCTCTCCCGGTAGATAACCATTGCTTAATTGGTTGGTTCCTGTGAGAAAATCCTTTCTTTTTTCCTCATTATTCCATTCTTTCTTCCTTTTCCCATTGGTGACTCCCTCTCCCTTTTTTCCCTGGAAATTCTAATTTGAAGCACATAAAGCAGGGAGCAATACCACGAGGACAGGTTTTTGAGAGATGAATGCTGTCTTATTGGTCATCATTTTTTGTGTTGTTACCATGGAAGCTGGTTCATGTTTCTTGGTCAGTGTCATCGTCATATTTGGTCAGATGTGCACTTTGGCAAGTCTGACAAGACAGAAGCCGGTTACCACCTGCCCATCTGCCCACATAAGGTTGGGAAATCTCTTTAAAGATTCTGATGTGGGACTATTTGTGATCGCAAGATCGATAGACGCGGAGGAAACTTCACATTATTCGGGAAAATCCCTCCGATTAGAGTATAGTTCTTTTTTAATAGATGGATCAAATCATGCATGGTTGGGCGTACCAAATTAAGGGTTCATTTGAAAAACAGTTTTTTATGAAATAATTTTTACATGAAAATAAAAATCATAATTATCCATTTAGTTGTTAGGTAAATATTTTCACTGATTATTTGTGTAAATAGAATATTAAAAAATGAAAAATCAACAGCATTAAATATAAATTTTTATTAGAGAGTTGTATGAGAGCACATGGAATATTATGGTCTACTCTAATGAGAGGGGGTCACATATCTCTAGTGCACTATTCATTTAAAAAATTATTTTATTTTTTATATTTAAAAAATAAAAAAATAGTAATAAATAAATAATTTTGACATAGACAATTTAAATTAGGAGAAATAAAATAAAACATAACTTAAATGAAGAGTGTTCTACGGATATTTTAATAAAAAATTAAAAATCAAAACAACTAATAAAAAATAATTAGATTTGACAAACACAACTTCAATGAAGGGAAAAAACTTGAATGAATAGTCCTAGAAAGGTTGGTACCGTAGATGGATTAAAGGAAGAAGGAGAACATGCCCAGAAAATGGCTTCCACACTTTTGATGCGGATGCCAAAATCCAGAATTTTGAGGATGTGGTTTTATCGATTTTTCTTTTCAAATATATCAAATGACTAAAAAAATGAAGTTTTACTTGAAACGGTTTTCCTGGGTGAACTTTTACTTTTAAAGAAACAGACCATATCGATCTGATTTGATACATCCAAACTATTTAACACGGTTGGCCCAATAAGGCTTTTTTTCTTCTTCTTTTTATAATTTTTATTATTAAATTTTAAATAGAGAAAATTAATTGGGGTCCTTGTCAGAGGGTGGTACTTTTTTCCTCGTCCTTGTCAGAATACTGGTAGACGTAAAGTCCCTACTTTTCGCCCGATTTAATTTCCAGTCCCTACTTTTCAAATGCCACCATTTACGACCCTCGACTCACGGTTTCCGTCTCTTTTGCATCCGTCACTTTTTCCCATTCCCGTCTTACCCTTCCGTCCTTTCGAATCCATTTTTCCCAATCGACGCTGATGCTTCGATCCTTTAGAAGGCCCAGAACTCTGATCGATGGGAAGTTGCTCTTACATAACGTGTCGAACACACTTACAGCAACCATTGACATCAGTTACACAGGTCCTTCGCCTGTGAACTGTTCTGCACAACTATAAAAGGAACCTAGGGCCGCATACTTATCCTTCACAAGCTTCTCTGACTCTTCTTCTTCCTATCTTTCTTGTTCATCTTCTTCCTCTTTATTTACAGATGTCTTCATCTAACTGTGCTCCCCAGAGGGATGGCAAGGCACCTGCCTTACCGGTGCCACAGGCTCCACCTTTGCCGCCACCGACCTTCAGCCCCGACTACTGGGACGATTTTTACAACGGCTGAAACATGGCTTTAGCCAAAGCCTCCCGGTTGTACGGCGATAAGGACCTAACCAACATCGTCCCTGACATCGGTCCTAGGGCGAAACAGATCTATTCCTCCCCTCCCTCCCCTGCCCCTTCTGCCTCCTCCCCTCCGTCCTCCACCGACTGGTCGAGTTACGGAGTTTAGAGAGTTATTGTAACATCAGTTGTTTATGCAATATATTTTCATTTTATGCAGTCTTCTGTGTGCTTGTATGTGCTCTTTATCATGCAAACTCAACATGTTAGCAATAGCATAATGTAACATGCTATTATCTATACTATAAACAATATAACCAAATACTATAACAGGTTGTAACGTATACTGTAACAGTGTAGGTTAGAGTGTAGTGCTCAAACTGTAAGAGTGTTGCGCTCCAACTGTAACAGTGTTTTTAATGGCGGGGACCGTAAGAGTGTAGTGCTCTTACTGTAACAGTGTAGTGCTCGAACTGTAACAGTGTGGTGCTCGAACCGTAGGTGTAGTGCTGGAACTGTAACACTATAGTGCTAAAACTGTAACAGTGTAGTGCTCTAAGTGTAACACTGTAGTGCTCAAACTGTAACGTGCTAAGAGTGTAGTGCTCGAACCGTAAGTGTTGCGCTCCAACTGTAACAGTGTTTTTAATGGTGAGGACCGTGAGAGTGTAGTGCTCGAACTGTAACAGTGTAGTGCTCGAACCGTAAGTGTAGTGCTCGAACTGTAATACTATAGTGCTCGAACTGTTATACTATAGTGCTCAAACTGTAAAATTGCAGTGCTCTAAGTGTAACACAGTAGTGCTCAAACTGTAACGTGCTGAGTGTAGTGCTCAAAAGACCCTGCCGCACGATAGCATTTCTCAGTGCTCCAACTGTAACAGTTTGTGTGGTGCTCGAACTGTAACAGTGTAAGAGTGTAGTGCTGGAACTGTAACAGTGTAAACTATAGTGCTCCAACTGTAACGATTTACTGCTCAAACTGTAAGAGTTTAGTGCTTGAAATGTAACCGTGTAAGAGTGTAGTGCTCAAACTGTAACAGTGTAGTGATTAAACTGTTACATTTTATTACGTATAGTGTAACAGAAAACGTTAGTAGACAGTGCTCGAACTGTAACAATATAAGCCTTGTATGAACTTACGTATTGTGGAACATCAGGACGATCTTCTGTTAGTAACAAATATAGAAGATTTAAATTCATTCAGGATTGTGGGGTGGGTTGCTACAAGTTCTTCGGTTGTGACCTATTTGTTTGCACCTTGAACAAATATACGCATGATCTACTTCTCCTCTTGAATGTATTCTCCTCTTTCTCGGTCTTCCTGGCAACCTTTTTGTTGTCGGTGGCTTGATGAGAACATCTGATGGTTGAGGCGGATCCGGCATGTCAAATGTTGGGATAGGTTGAATGTTTCTTTCGTATGCAGCCTTGTACACTTCTGTGCTGTAAAATGCTGAAACATATTGAGAAACGGCCTCCTTGTTACTGCCAATTGCTGCGCATGCATGCTTGCAAGGAATCTTCACAAGTTGCCAGTGTCCACAGGAGCATGTTTGTAGATGGAGGTCTACGGCGTACGTCTTCATACTTTCAATAACCTCAAATTTGCTTCTGTCTGAATAACAGATTGCTAAGCTTCTTCTTTCTTGAAGGTTTTTTTCGATGATTTTTTGTACTTTAGGACAGTATGGTGTATCCCACAAGGTTGCATCAATTTTCCTCTCTGCAGCCATTTCCATCATTTGAACTCTAATTTTGTCAACCATCTGTAGTAGTGGTAGACTTCACGCATCATGTATCCAATTGTTGAATGACTCTGCCAAATTAGAGTATAACTCGCCAAACCTGTTAGGCAATGTAAAGGAAATTAGGTTATCATCATATATCTGTAACACGTGTCCACTACATATTGTAACCATATTTAACACATTCTGTAATATCTTATATCTATAACTGTAAGATAACACTTAATGTAATAGCTTAAATCTGCTACTATAAGAGATTCAAGACCCAACTGTAAGAACATAAATGGCAGAATGTAATACAACATATCGCTAGTGTATTTGAAGAGGCGAACCTTTGTCCCAGGAAATGAGCATGGGACCAATGGTCGACATCATTTCGCAGCACCCAATCTTTGGCATCAGCAGAATTAAGCTTCATTGCCATCATTGCGTCTTGGTACTTGTTCAGTAACACATAAGCAATGCGTTGGAGAATTTTTCTAAGTAATTTCTTGAAAGGGGCGGCATATTTCCCTGCACATTGGTCGTTGAAGTTCTGCATGATGTGTTGGAAACAGTAGTCGTGATGATCATTAGGAAATATGTCAGGAATCGCTTCCTTCAGACCTTTCCCCCTGTCTGATAGGAAGGCGATCCTTCTATCTGATAGTAATGTCTTTTTCAAATTTTGTAGAAACCAGGCCCAGTTGTCATATGTTTCCGAATCTACGATGGAGTACGCTACAGTGAAGAGCTCATTGTTACCGTTTAAGGCACTTGCTGCAAGTATAACCCTTGTACTCTATGCTGTTTGATATGAGTTTCGTCCAAAAAGAGCAAAGGTCGGCAACCAACTTAGAACCCATATGTAGATGTTGGAAGCATATGAAAAAATGTTTGAAACGTTGTGTCTCCGGGTCCACTTCTAGAGATAAAACCAATCTCGGGTTTGACTGTAATGCACATTCACTGTACCAGTTTAACATATGATAGCTTGTTCTGAAATCTTCGTATAGAGAACTGACAGCAACTTCTTTGCCCCACCATGCCTATTGATATGATGATACATGGTAAGTTAGATTGTCACAGCACTTGTCCTTATACCTTACAATGGCCTGCATAGATTGTTACAGTATACTTTGAAATGATTACAGTTGTTACAATACGGATCCTTATAGTATATGATTATAGTTGTTACAATACAAGGGTCAAAGACTTGCAGTTATCGTTGTATTCATTACAGTAGAGGTCGTGATATGTTACAAATGAAATCATGGCATACCTGATGATAAGGGATGGAGATACTGTAATCCCGACGTATGTCTCTCATCATTTCACTTGCTCTATAAGTGGGTTTATCAACTAGTTTCCCCTTCACAGCATTTGCAACCCACTTCTTAGATGTCCTAGGATGTTCGTCGCTCATAATGTCACACCCACAGCTGTGTATGTTGTTGAGACTCTTGATTGCAAATTCTGGACCTTCACGAACGACGGACGCATGAAGGCGCCATGGGCAAACATCTACATAGCACCGTACAGTTAATCGTACAGAGTCATTCTTCAAATATTTCCAATTAAATCCTCATGCGATCGCGTAATTTGTTAGTTCTATCTGTAATTGCTCTTTGCTTATGAAGACTTGTCCTACTGAATGTATTATACCTACACAATATTGCGTCAAGACTGGTACTTCACCTTCCTCTCCTTTTCCTCGGTCGAACAATTCCAGACTGCTTCCTGGTAAGTGGGACGGTTCTGTGGTTTCCAAAGAAGCCCCATGCGTGTTTGATGTACTTCTGTAAAGAATGTACATACATGCGTACATGATGCATGGGATAAGATGAAGGCTTTTAAAGAATGCATGGGTTAACATGAAGGCTGGTGAAGAATGCAAGGAGTACGTACCTGTCAAGTGGTGGCGGATCACCTGACTGATGACTGGCATGCGTACTCAGGCAACGAGTGTCCACTGCATGAATTTGTAGATTTATGAATGATGCTCCTTGACACTTGTGAAGATCAAGCATAGCTTGGACATCCCCATCATCACGCAGCACCTGGTCAACCTGGCCATCAATGGGAACAAGATACTTCAGAATGTTCTCCTGTATGTTTATACCAAACCTTTCGGAAACCCTGGTATATATGGACGCCAATTCCATGTCCCTCCCTATGAAAAGAACGAAACTTTGATCTCTAAATGCACATCTTACAGGGAGCTGTTCCATTACGTCACAGAGGAAGGCGATGGAAATGTGGTGATGGAAAATTGGTGCGCAATGTCTGTAAATAGCATGTATGAGCTGATGTGGGTCAAATTGGCGGGAGTGCGTATCATGCTAGCATAAATGGCGGGAAAACGCTAAACGAACGGACGTGATAGCTTTCACGTCCCATCGTCAGTAATATTGATTATTTTCAACCACCTGATATTCATCATTACAGTGCACCGCCATTCCGTCGAGTCCACCGAGCCCATCCATGCATATATCACTCCTTTTCGGTTTCCCATACACCTACACCGCCATTCCTGCACCAGCCCTCTTCTCCCGTTACAGTTTTCCATTCTTGAGTTACATCTCCAGCCGAAGCAATCTCTCTGTCCCCTCTATCGATGGCAAGCTGTCGATCTCCTACGAGCGCTGAGATTGGCCGCATTGCGGAGGATGTGGAGCAACAAGCGTTGATGGCGATGGAAGTTGAAGAAACCAGCCTCCAAGTCGTCCGAAGTAGTAATCTTTCTTCTTACCCTGTGTCCGATCTTTGTCGACCGATTGTTTTTTTTTTTTTAAGATCTGATCTTCTCTTTGCAGAAAAGAATGAATTTAATACGCGATGCTCGCTTTCTGGTATTGTACCGTTATGCAAGATTTGCAATTTAGGAGCGCGCATCTGAAGTTAATGAGAAATTCACCATTTCGCGCGTATGTCAAATGCGAAATGGTGACCTACCCGATTTTCTTGATAGTCGATCTTATAACACGTTTTGAAGGAGAAGATCGTTTTAAGATTGGCCCCTGCACCTTGCCTTTTTGCCCTTCAGACCTATCAACGGTTATGGGTATACCCAATAATGGTTCACCTATCAATCTGAAAGCAGATGGGATAAAAGGTAGTTTGCGCCGCATCCTTGGATGCAAAAAAATGATGGATAGGCACAATGTCCTGCGAAAACTTACGGAGTACGTTCCACAGGAGGGTGAGCTAGCTGTTGAAATTTCGGTGAAACTTTGGTTTGCGCTTCTATGTTCTTGTTTCTTCTTCCCCACAAGTGGGAGGTCGGGGTTGCTGTCCATTCTACCATATCTGGACGACCTCCATGAGATGAAGAACGCCAATTGGGATGCTGCCATCCACGAGTACCTGATATCGGGGGTGCAACAGTGCCAGGAGCATGTGAAGGTAGTCGTAACAGGAGCTGCGTCTGGGAAAACCATCTTCCTAACCGGTTGTGTTCTCGCTCTCGATGTAAGTAGGCGTTTACATACCACATATGTATCTGTTACAATACTCAAAGTCGTCTTTTATAGACGACATATGTATCTGTTACATCACCAGAAATTGTCTGTTACATACAAGATATGTATTTGTTACAGTACCTAAAGTTGTCTTTAACAGACAACATATGTATCTGTTACAGTACCAGAAGTTGTTTGTTACATACGAGATATGTATTTGTTACAGTACCAGAAGTTGTCTGTTACATACGAGATATGTATTTGTTACAGTACCAAAAGTTGTCTGTTACATACGAGATATGTATTTGTTACAGTACCAGAAGTTGTCTGTTACATACGAGATATGTATCTGATACGCATTATCTATATGTTTATGATGTAGGCATGGTTTTTGACGCACCAGTTAAAATTGAAACCAGAGCATCCCCAAAGAGATCCCCTATTTTTCCGTTGGGATTGCCGGGGTAAGGGACAGGAGTTATCCGCCCTACTACGGGGGTTGCGACTCTCTGATGTAAGTGTGACTTACACTTGGACCTGTGTTATGTTCGTATATGACTTACACCTGGACCTGTGTTAATTCAGATATATTTGGAGGTTAATGTGAGGGATGACCGACCTAATGTCTCACGACGATTGACGACATCCACGTCCACCACTTCCCGAACCCCTCCATCAGATAAGCATGTTCTTGGCATTCTTCAGGAGCTTTTAAGAGTGTCCAAGGAACAGAGGGAGGTCATCGATTTGCAGACTGACCTCTTACAGTGGCAGAACAATATCCTCCAATCAATGGACCAAAGGCTACATAGACTGGAGGAACAGTTTGAGCGTCAGCCTCAGTGGCAACATCCCCCTGCGGAGCCAGAATCTGCAGTCTTAGTCCTACTGCCACCGGAGCTCCCTACAGCTTCAGTACCATCACATGGCGTAGCAAAGACGAGTACTCGATGCCGAGGTAATGTTTTACAGTATATCTTTTCTACGTTTACAGTATGCTTCATAAACATTTACAGTCTTTCATATACTCCGTTACAGTATATGTTTTCTACGTTTACCGTATGCTTCATGGCCAATTACAGTCTTTCATATACTCCGTTACAGTATATGTGTTCTACGTTTACCGTATGCTTCATGGACAATTACAGTCTTTCATATACTCCGTTACAGTATATGTGTTCTACGTTTACAGCATGCTTCATGGACAATTACAGTCTTTCATATACTCCATTACAATATATGTGTTCTATGTTTACAGTATGCTTCATGGACAATTACAGTCTTTCATATACTCCGTTACAGTATATGTGTTCTACGTTTACAGCATGGTTCATGGACAATTACAGTCTTTCATATACTCCATTACAGTATATGTGTTCTACATTTACAACATACTTCAGAGACATTTACAGCCTTTCATTTACTCAGTTACAGCAAAGAGAACCATCATGACAAGGTCGCGGCGATCAATGTCAGAGTGGCATACATCGGAGCCGAAGGAACAGAGGAAGAGGGGGCGAAAGGAGGAGGCAGACGAGCAGAGGAAGAGGAAGGAGGAGGCGGAGAAGAGGAAGGAGGAGGAGGAGCAGAGGAAGAAGAAGGAGGAGGAGGAGCAGAGGAAGAGGAAGGAGGAGGAGGAGGAGCAGAAGAGGAAGGAGGAGGAGGAGCAGAGGAAGAGGAAGGAGGAGGATGAGGAGAGGAGGACGACTAGAGGAGGAGGAAGGAGGAGGAGGAGGCAGAGAGGAAGAAAAAGGAGGAGGAGCAGCAGAGGAGGAGGAAGGAGGAGGAGGAGGAGCATAAGAGGAAGGAGGAGGAGGAGGCGGAGAGGAAGAAGGAGGAGGAGGAGCAGAGGAAGAGGAAGGAGGAGGAGGAGGTGGAGAGGAAGAAAAAGGAGGAGGAGCGGAGGAAGAGGAAGGAGGAGGAGGAGGAGCAGAAGAGGAAGGAGAGGAGGAGGAGGAGGAGCAGAAAAGGAGGAAGGAGGAGGAGGAGGCGGAGAGGAAGAAAAAGGAGGAGGAGCAGAAGAGGAAGGAGGAGGAGGAGGAGGGGGCGGAGAGGAAGAAAAAGGAGGAGGAAGAGGAAGAAAAGGAGAGGAAGCGGCGTCATATTTCCCCATCCTCATTGTCCCGACGAGTTACAGCTGGGACGAGGAAAAGACGACAACTGGAGTTATATATGGTATGGTTTCTCCTTACAGAAGATACATAAGTCAAACTTTCTATTACAGTAAGCTTGACAATTCATAACAGTAACACTAATAGTCCATTACACTAACATTAAAGTGCTCTTACAGAAGATTCTTTTGTTACTTACTCTATCGCAGCCAGAGGATTATCGGTACTAAAAAGTTACGAAAGAAAATGTGTCCACTTCTAAACCAATCTTTGTTGACTCTCAACAGAGTACAGACACACTTCTAACGGGCAAGAAAGAGGAGAGATGAGATTACGTCGCCCAGGAAGTATTAGGAGTGGACGAAAAGTCTTTGATTGAACGATTTCTGAATGAGTGCATCATTAATGAGTACGTGTTACAGTAGATGTGTTCACTATTTACAGTTTAGACCTTGTCTGTTACATTATATTAGATTGTCTATTACTGTATGACATCTTCATTCTTACCAAAGATGTACACTTTTCTTACATGTAGTGATTTGATATTTGGCGGCACACTGGAAGGATACGATAATTTCCTATCATTAAAGGACCTCCGGGATCTATTGTTCGCGAGGGAGAGCGAATCGGTCATAATTGACTGCTACGTCAACACTTGCTTGTTTCTCCCCCGTCAAGAGAACCCAGACATTTTTAACACTTTTGGATTTCTGGGAGCCTCTTTAAAGGGTTATGTCCAATCGACCAAAGACGATGAGAGGAAGAAACAACATTTCAAATACTCTTTCAGAAGATTGGACCGCGACTCAACTGAATTCGACCTCCTCTTCTTCCCCATGCACGTTGGAACGAACCATTGGGCTCTTTTGGTCATAAACGTTAAAGAAAAAGAGTTCCACGTGTACGATTCATTAAGAAACAAAGATCGTCGTGACATTCCATAATATGTAAGTGCGAAGTCTTACATACAAGGTTTACATTTGTTACAGAGCATGCACACTTATGTTACATATGTTACAGTAATGTTACAGTAAATACACATCAACTAATTGGAACTCTTTGTTAATTCTTTCATGCAGGTGGAGGAACTGAGAAGTTACATGAAGGGAAAGCACATAGATGCAGAAAATTGGTCGCTACGCTACCCTGACCCATGCCCACAACAAGGATCGGGAGATGACTGTGCCATTTTCACTTGCAAATACATGGAGTGTCTGGCACGTAGGGACACTCAAGGTTTACCCTTCAGTCAGGATGACATGCCAACCGTGCGAGCAAAATTCACCCTCCACTTCATCAAAGCGTACTTCAATGCATAAGAACATTTAGAGCGTATATAAGTGAAGGAGAAGAACTGCCGCACATACAATTTTCTAGCCAGTGTAATGATACTTGTACATTTACTTGAGGACACTGCCTGCACTTACAATATTTAGTTACTGTCATTATAGTATAGATAATATCATGTTACAGTTTGAGCACTACAGTCTTACAGTTCGAGCACTACAGCTACACCTACACTATTACAGTATACGTAGAAACCTATTACAGTATTTACCTATTTTCATTATAGTATACATGCTAGTAGGTTACAGTTTAAGCACTACAGTCTTACAGTTCGAGCACTATAGCTACACCTACACTATTACAATATATGTAGAAACCTGTTACAATATTTACCTATTTTCATCATAGTATACATGCTAGTAGGTTACAATTTGAGCACTACAGTCTTACAGTTCGAGCACTACAACTACACCTACACTATTACAGTATACGTAGAAACCTGTTACAATATTTACCTATTTTCATTATAGTATACATGCTAGTAGGTTACAGTTTGAGCACTACAGTCTTACAATTCGAGCACTACAGCTACACCTACACTATTACAGTATATGTAGAAACCTGTTACAGTATTTACCTATTTTCATTATAGTATACATGCTATCAGGTTACAGTTTGAGCACTATAGTCTTACAGTTCGAGCACTACACTCTAACCTACGCTATTACAGTACACGTAATAAGGTGTTACAATAACTTCCTAATTCTGTTACAATACATGGTAGTATGTTACAGTATACGTTTGAGTTTGCGTGATAGAGAGCACATACAAGCTCACGGAAGACTGCATAAAAGGAAAATAGGTATATTGCATAAACAAGCCCCGTTACAATCTAAACTCCGTAACCCGATCACTCGGTGGTGGAGGGAGGGGAGGAGGAGGAACGGGCTGGGGAGGAAGAGGAACGGGCTGAGGAGGGAGGGGAGGAAGAGGAACAGGCCAGGGGGGGAGGGGAGGAAGAGGAACGGGCCGGGGAGGGAGGGAAGGAAGAGGAACCCGTTACAATCTAAACTCCGTAACCCGATCTCTCGGTGGAGGTGGGAGGGGAGGAAGAGGAACATGCCGGGGAGGGAGGGGAGGAAGGTGAGGAACAGATTTGTTTTGCACTAGGGCCGATGTTAGGGAGGATGTTGGTGAGGCCCTTGTAGCTGTACAGTCGAGAGGCTTTCTGTAAAGTCATCATCCAGCCGATGTAAAAACCCTTCCAGTAGTCGGGGCTGTAGGTCGTCGGCGAAGGTGGAGCCTATGAAGCCGGGGGAGCCGGGGGCGACGGTGGCACCGGTGATGCAGGTGCCTTGCCATCCCTCTGGAGAGCACGGTTAGATGAAGACATCTGCAAATAAAGAGGAAGAAGACGAGCAAGAAAGCTAGGAAGAAGAAGAGTCAGAGAAGCTTGTGAAGGATAAGTATGCGGCCCTGAGTTCCTTTTATAGTTGTGAAGAATGGTTCACGGGCCTTCTGTGTAACTGATGTCAATGGTTGCTGTAAGTGTTGTCGGCACATTATGTAAGAGCAACTTCCCATCGGTCAAACTTTACGGACCTTCGAAAGGATCGAAGCGTCAGTGTCGAGGCGGACTTGGGGTTGGAAAGGACGGAAGGGTAAGACGGGAATAGGAAAAAGTGACGGATGTAAAAGAGACGAAAACCGTGGGTCAAGGGTCGTAAATGGTGATGTTTAAAAGGTAAGGACTGAAAATTAAATTGGGCGAAAAGTAGGGACTTTACGTCTACCAGTATTTTGACAGGGATGAGGAAAAAAGTACCACCCTCTGATAGGGACCCTCAATTAATTTTTTCTTTTAAATATAAACCGGACCTGATCGATATATTATGGTTCGAATCATACTTAGGGAATTCGATCTGATTTGATTCGTCGGTCTGTCCAGAAATACTAAATAAGTCAAAATTACTTGTATATCCCTATTGGGTGGATAAATTATCACGTCCGTTGGGTGAACTTCTGCATATTTTATCTTTATTCTCTATTTTAAGGGATTTTGGTGATTTGCTTTAAAACAAGGTAGGGTTGCAAACAGAACTCGAAAATATGATATTTTAATTAGATTATGATAAAAATTTATTGATTTCAAATTTAAAATATAATATTAATAGTTTATCAAAATCGTTATCAATTATTTTGATATCATCCAAATCAAAATTAGAATTAAAAAATAATTAATATTAATTATTTCAATAAATTATCCATAAACTTAAAAGATAAAGTTACAACAAGTATCTTAACTTAGCAAAATTTTAGTTTCGATAATATAATCATAATCGAATCGAAATCAAAATAACTATTCCAATTATATCAGTTTCGAAATCGAACGCTTTAAACGGTTATCAAATTTAGTATCAAAAACTCATATTTTTCAGTACCGAATCCAATTTGATTGCAACCTTAAAATGACACGAAAGTAAAATATATAAATAAATAAATAAATAATAAAAATATATCTTTGTGTAATTCATAATTAGAGGGGCAGATATCCTCCCCCACCTAAAAAAAAAAAAAAATTCCAACATTAATTGCGGCGGTTTCAACTGTGCACTCTCCCACCGTCCTCCTCCAACGCACTTTACCTCTCGGGTCTTTACCGATCGAGCACTCCTTCCCTATCCGTTTCCAGACCCGGGAAACCAAATGACCCCAAACGCCATTGGGGAAACCACACGTAATGACGTCATCAGAAACCTAACTACCAACGAGAAGCAGGGTTATTCTGTCGGGTCAAATGGGTGGTCACCCCGAAACAGCCCACCCCATCGGGCAGCACCCCGCTTCGGAGAGGTGCTTGGGGCGTGTGTTCATCTGTTTTTCCTCCTCCTCGGACGTCGGATTCTCCTCAATCCCCTCCCTCGGAAGAGAGCAACACCCACACACAGAGACGCACGCCTTCCCTGCCCTAGCCAAATTTCTGGTTTCCAAACAGTAGACGGAGAGGAATCCCCCACCGCCACCCCCCGCCCGCCTCGGTCTCTCCGCCCATGGGATTGGGAGGGGAATAGTAGCATGGGACGCCCGCAATCCTCATCCGCAGCAGCTTCGTAGGCGGGCAGGCACTGCTGCTACTGCATGCCTTCCTTTGCTCTCGCCCTCTTGCAGCAGGTATCTGGTTTGTGCCCCCCCCCCTCTGTTTCTTTTGATTCCCCACTTGAAATAGACGAGTTCTAATGTTTTTCTGGGGCGATTTGTGAAAACCAGCTGATGAGCACCCCCCCCTTCCCCCAACACCTTCTCTATTTGCGTCTTCTTAATTGCATCCGTATTGCTGCCGCGTTGTGCGTTTCAGATAGAGAAAATGGCTGGGTCG
This sequence comes from Colocasia esculenta, assembly GCA_014218235.1. NCBI lineage: Eukaryota > Viridiplantae > Streptophyta > Magnoliopsida > Alismatales > Araceae > Colocasia > Colocasia esculenta. The sequence goes on from CM024753.1 coordinate 199,947,126, forward strand.
GGTTTCGTTTCTCTTTTTCTCCTATACCTAGAGTTTCACTGAAGTGGTAATTCCTAAGAGCAAGTCCAGGTCTTTGTTAAGTCGTGGGCTCAATTTGGCACTGTCTTTGTTCTAGTTATATAGGTGAAATTAGCGAATTTTTTTAGGAATGCATCATCTCATCTGGGTGTTTTTCGACCATAAGTAGTTGGGGATTGGCAGGTTTTTGAGTGTTCTTTGAGATTGCAAAATGCGGGCGTCTCCTGACAGATGTTGTGTCTTCGGAATCATGAGTCTCTTGGAATGTTCTCCATACGTTTCTTTCCCAGGATATTTTCTCTTTTTTGGTTACTTAGGTAGACCATTCTTATTGGCTGCCGTTTCTTTTGGTGCGTTCAGGCGTAGAAGGTTAGCTGGGCAAAATTGTTGTTGTTTTTTAAGTGAAAATTGTTGTCGATTATGCTTGCTCATGATTCCTGGACGAAGCATGGATGACAGATCTTTTATCAAATGGAGCAAAAGTTTCCTTTCTTGCTCTTCTGCTTATATATATTTGCAATTTTCTTCATTTTTGCACATGAAGAAAGTATTAGAAGCATATAGACGAAGCCCTTAGTCGTCTAATATAAATAGCACCTTCATAATTCGAATTTGCACTAGAAGTTGTAACTAAAGCTTGTTCGGCACGAGGAGATGTCAAAGTTTTGAGTTTTAATTAATATATTAACTTATACATGTAATGCACACATTTACTTCTACTTTTCAAAAAAACAATGCACACATTTACTTCTAATGGCCTGGGGGTTGGGGGGGGGGTAGGGGAGGTGGCGTAGATAGTTTTAGTTTTATAACATTATAAGTAAACACCTTTTTCTTTCCACTTCCTCACTCTGGATGTGGAAGAAACTTAAAAGAGAAGTTATGCTTATCCTCATCTGCAAAAGTAATCTCTAGTAGGGCATCGAGTTATAATGGGCATATTTGCATGTGGTGTCATGTTGAAAGGAAATTTAAATGTTTCTTGTGAGGATAAGCGTGCAATTTTGATGAATGAGGTTATACATGCCAAAAGCTTAGGGAAGGGGTAAAAAGAGAAGGATAGTGTTGCAGAATCCACAAACTAAAATTTGACAAATTTTGTGCATATGAACATGCATTGTAGCTTCAAGGCACACTAATATCTAATTTATGATTTGATTTTGACAGTTGGGTCTATTTTGGAATATTAAATTATATTTTGTCTATTTCCATTTCTCTTCTAATAGCAAAATGCAATCAGAAATAAGAAACATGTTCTTATATCCACCTTCCAATGATAAACTGATTTTAAAGTTTAGTTTTATGGGCTTAAGGAGCCTTGAGCAAGGAACATGGGGAGGGTGGTGGGGAAGTGGGTATCTTCCTATTTATAAGGAAGCCCAATACTGTATCTGGTCACTGATATGGAACTAAAGCTCTGTGGACCAACTTTTGTGATTGGAAAACCTGGATCTTGCTGCTCAGTCTCGTTGGCCTCAAACCGCGCAATGTCAGAAAAATTCAACTTAACATGTGCTCTGGGGATGGCATGACATTCCTTGGGGTAGGCTGATTGTGTTGGGGCTCAAGAACATCAGAGACTTCACTATGGCACTCTTGTGCAAGTGCTTGTGGAGACTTGGGAGTGGAGACAGAGGGCTGTGGACTATGTTGATCAGACAGAGGTACTTTGGGAGGAGCAGAGTCTGGGACATTCCTTTTTCTTCTGACGGTCCCTCCCCGCTCTGGCGCAATATTCTCTTATGCAGGGATGTTCTTCCGGCGGGGGTCCGGGACCGCCTTGGTAAAGGAAATATGGATCACTTCTGGAAAGATAGGTGGTCCGGGGACTTCTTCTTGTAGTCACCTTTTCCTAGCCTGTTCCTGATCTCGGTCGACCCCTTGGGCTTTGTTTCTCAAGCTTTTGATGCCCTCCTCACTGGAGGGGCTCAGGCACCGACCTTCAAGAGGGACCTCACACAGGCTGGATGGTGCAGTTTTAGGACCTTTTATCCCTCCTCTCATCTTTCCACCCATCTAATTTAGAGGATGGATTGGTGTAGAGGTGGGAGAATGGAGGTTCCTTCTACGTCAGGTCCGCATACAGAGTCATTGCAGATGCAAGTCTTCGGGCATAGATTCCAACATCAGGTGTGGGGCCCCAGAAGTCTGTTGAAGGTGAAGATTTTGATTTGGGGGATTCCACATGAGAAACTTCCCACTAGGGACGTGTGCCCTGAACTCGCGACCTCCCACTCCATCTGCCGAAATGACTGGGAAGATCTAATGTATTCTAGAACCAGTTCATGACCCTTAGGCTGTATGGCATGGCATGTGGAGCAGGCAGAGGGATGAGCCTTCTCCTGCTTTGTCAGAATCTATTCTATTAATTGAATAGCTGAAATGCTACTTAGTAATAGAAAGTTAGAGAGGGGACTCTCTCATACTTCGTTGTAGAAAGTCAGAAATTACTTGGTGGATTGTGAGAAATAAAGAAGTTGGCACATGGGCATTTCAGAAGCTGGTTGTTGGACAAAAATTGCAATCTTCATTTGCCATACATATGGGAAACTAACTCTAAGTTGTTTCTCACCCAAAGTTAACCTAGAAACTGAATGTGTTCTGTATATCTCTATGTACAGATATGTTGAAATATATATAATCTATATGGAGGAAGATGGAAGATAGAGGAGCTTCCTTAAACAACTCCATTCAGCCATCAAATAATTAGATCACAGAATTGAACTTGATAACTTGAAAGGTATTAATTAATTCTTTCGGAAAAATGGCATTAATATGATGGTATAATTTCAATTGTGATATTGATATGTACATATATGCAAAGTATATTTCCTTTTTCCTTAGTTTGGACAAATGTTGTTGCAGCTTTTGTTTGAGTTACAGTGTCTTGTTTTTTGCATTTGCATCATCTTTTGGTAATTGATTGAACTAGCACATGAACTTGCTAGGTAAGGTGTGAGATGAAAGTTCTTGTATGACATAGAGCTATACCTCACCATTTTCTCTTATATTGTTTCTCATTGATAACATAAACTTTCTGTCTGTAAACTTATGGTATAGTTGTTTTTGCTCTCAGTGGTTTCTGTGGATTGTCTTTAGGTATGTGATAACTACTTGTAAATTTTTTTGTTCAGAGGATAATTCACATTTACTAATAATTCCCTTGTTTTCACTTTTTTAATACTCAGTCAACTCTAAACAAGCTTATTATTCCAATAATAAGCTATTATTAGTCTAAAATTGTGTCCAATGGGTATTTAAATCTGCAATGTTTGTGACTTCTAGCATTTAACTTTGCTAATCATTTCATAGGGTGTGCATCTTGATCTATGCAATCTAACTACAGATATCTTCTTCTGTTCCAGAATTGGGTCGGCAATTCTCTGTATCTTAAAATCAACACCTAATTAACTATGGCTCGAAAGGGGAACCAACAAAGAAATGGCTTACATCATGGTACATCCAACCAAAAATATACAGATTCTGAAGTGGGGAGCAAGTCATTATCAGACAGAAGGCACAAGTCCAAATCAGCTGATGGAAAGGTTTCTGACAGTACTGAGGTTCCGAGTGGTGACATTCATGGCAGGTCAAATGATCCTATGGAGGATGGCATAAATGTTACAAAGTTATCAGCAAATGGTAAAAAGAATAACAAAAGATCTGGCAAAGGTTCTAGCAGGCAGAGGTCTGATGTGTGTAGAACGCCAAATCAAGAAACATCGGAGCCCTTATCTTGTCAAATGAGTGGTACTTTCGAAAATGATTTGTTATCTGATGACATTGCAACAGGAGAGGATAATGAAATACCAGTTGACAGTAATCTCTGTTCTGAGAATCCAACAAGCAGCATGCACCATGGCATATTGAGTGTTGATAATGCAACAGAGAACAGCGGATCCTCAGATACAATGTCTCTTGGCAATTTAGGTACATTGGCTGGGTATGTACTTGGAGTGGCAAAAGGATGGCTTGAAAAACAGAAACCACGGTTCACTAGTCTAGCCACATTTGTACGTGATGGTTGTGGTTATGCCCGTGCCAAGATAGAACAAGCTTATCCCATTGTATGTACTTGGACACTACACATAGGAAAGCTGATTTTTCTCTTGTCCATGGTTTGGCTGGAGTGCAGCCTTAGGGGTCTTGATTCCTTGCTACGCTTGGGCACATCATCCTTCTTTGCTGTTTTCTGGTGCAGTACCCTCTCAGTTCTTGCAATGATTGGAGTATTAAAAATGATAATGATTATGGTGAGTGCTAATTTTGTTTTTGTTTCCTCTGCATTTTTAGTGAAGAACCCTGGTTTCTGGACTAGGCATTCCGAACTCAATTTTTTGCAAGTTTATTTTTATGATCCAATAAACTATAAAGAACTTGATTTTGGTGGGTGTAATCATGGAAGGCAAAATCGGCATCCAAGGGGGAACCCCCTTACTTAGTCAAAATCCCAGCCGAATCAGCTGGAATTGGGCAGAATCGGCCCAAATCGATCCGGATTGGCCTATTCCACCATACAAAATTTTAATTATATATATTAATTAATACTTGTATTAAATGTACATTAATTTACATATTTATGTATACATACATGCATTAACTATATGCACATATATATGCATTAAATATACATGTGTTTGTTATTATATTTACATTAATATATGATTGTATGTACATTAACACAAACACACATTAATATATGATCAATATACATATTAATTATGTTTATACATTAACATGATATGTATATATGTGCATATTGTTATTATATTTACATTAATATATGATTCTATGGGCATTAACACACACAAATAACTAATATATGTGATTGATACATATTAATTATGTTTATACATTAATATTTGTACATTAACTATATATATGTGCATGTTCTTATTAATTATTATATTTACATTAATATATGATTGTATGTACATTAACACACACATATTAATATATGATTGATATACATATTAATTATATTTATACATTAATATATGATTATATGATTGATATACTAATTAATTATGTTAAACATTAATATGTGTATATATATGTGCATATTGTTATTATATTTACATTAATACATGATTTTTTGTACATGAACACACACAAACACATTAATATATGATTGATATACATACTAATTATGTTTTATACATTAGCATATGTACATTAAAATATGCAAATATTGGAGACTTATTTTTCCTTATTTTTCTGATTTTTCTATTTTTTTCAAATAAAACTATTTTTTTATCTGGCCGATCCTGCATCGGCCAGAATTCCTGAGCATCGGTCGGATCGCCGATCCGGATCATGATCTGCCCAGGCCGATCCGGACCCCCAATCCGATCCTGCCTTCCTTGAATAGCTGATCAAACTACCTGTGGCATACTGGATCCATTTTTTAGAGTAACTAGAACGCCAGTATAAATCTATTCTAATGATTTGAGCATTTGTCTAAATTACCTGGGTAAATGTATATCAACTATCAAGTACATGTGAAACATGCCTAATAGCAAAAATCATGCAAATGTTGGGATAGTATTTTCAGATCATCAGATAATTCTCAGCATGAATTTCTGAACATAGAATATTCTGTTTCACTTTTGATCAGTCTGTTCTTGAATTCTCTTTACATGACACCATATCCTTTGCATTTTTCACCACAGAATTTAGATAACAGGACCCATGTGTTGGAGTTTATTGTTAGTTCTATCTCTGTAAATGTTGTCATGTAATAGTTTTGAATCACTAGATAAGCAAAGGCAGGTTGACAAAAATGGAGAAGTGCATCAAGAGTCCTCTGCGATCGTCGTATACCAGTGAAACTTAAAGGAAAGTTTTATAGAACGGTAGTGAGGCCTGCTTTATTATATGGTACCGAGTGTTGGGCAGTGCGAAAGGAATACATTAACAAAATGTGTGTGGTGGAGATGAGGATGCTGAGATGGATGTGTGGCAAGACTAAGAAAAATAAGATTAGGAATGAGTGCTTCCGTGAGGATTTGTGAATAGCTCCAATTGATAGAAAAATGAGAGAAAATAGACATAGGTGGTTTGGACACGTGCACCGTCGCCCGAACTCGGCGCCGGTTAAAAGATGTGACAAAATCCTAGTGGATGCCAGTAAAAGAGCTAGGGGAAGGCCTAAAATGAGATTGTGCGATGTTATTAGGAAAGACTTGGATTTTTTTAGTTTAAACACAACTATAGCACTTGATAGAAATTTTTGGCGGAAAAGAATTCATGTAGCCGACCCCAGATAATGGGATAAGGCTCTGATGATGATGATTATGATTAAAACCCTGTTGAAATGAAATTGCATGGGAATCCATCCCAGAGTATCTACATATATATACTCTTCTTTTGCAAATTAAGTTGGGTTGAGGGGAAGGGACCCCGGGATCGAGGGTGGGTTTCTCCCAGTGGTTTAGCCACTGAGCTACCAAAAAAAAACCTTTTGTTAAGAACCTGTTAGAATCTTGTAAATTGTAATAAGTGACAGAGAGGAAGGAATATTTTGTTAACCATGAATATTTTGATAGAATTTTATCATAAGAGCATCCGTGACCTGAAACTCATGTCTGAAGAGTGCACCTGAAAATGTGGATCTATGAATTCTCACACAATTTTTTCTCATGCAAGGGAATTAATGCAAAAGAAACCCTTCTTCTCTACATGGTCTTCTCACGCTAATGTCTGCTTTTGGTTCTTTATGTTTCAGGTGATTGCTGGTTTAGTGTTGGTTTTTGTTGGTTTAGCATTTGCAATGTTGGTACTTGCAGTCTTTGCAACTATAATTTTGTGGATTTATGGGAGCTTCTGGACAACACTGCTTGTCATCATTATTGGAGGTTCCACTTTTACCTTGAACATTATAGCCTTTAAATTGTAGCAGCTTGGTGCTTAAGAAAATTTCCTGACACTTCACTTTGGAATACAGGGATCTCATTTGCCTTGCATCATGAAAGAGTTGCCCTCTTTATCGCCACATTGTACTCTGTGTACAGTGCAAAAAGTTATGTAGGTTGGCTTGGATTGCTTTTGGGATTCAACCTATCTTTCATTTCTGGTGATGTTCTCATATACCTTCTGAAGAACAAGATAGATGACCAGAGATCTAGTAGGCCTGAACAGCCTTGGCAATCCCAGAGTAGAACAGATTTTACAAATGATGAGTCTCGGCATGATCCATCTGTAGATGACGCTTTTGCATCTGCTTCTGGGAGGCCTGCAGACCGTGGCCCTGGAATGCCTTCAACAAGTGGAGCTGAGTCAGAATTAACATCTGAAGAGGAAATTATCCGATTACTGAACTGTAATGACCATTATTCTGTTCTGGGCCAAGCCCGTTTTGGAGCTATTGATGCTTCACATCTCAAGAAGGAATACAGGAGAAAGGTAAATTTGCTCTTGTGCACCTTTCTAGTGAATTATTCAACGTTGTGCACCTCATTCTATTATGAATCTGTTTCTGGCTGCTGACTGTATTTGTGCATTACATCTAAATAAAGTAGAAATCATATTTTTGCTATTTGGTTCCCAGGCAATGTTAGTTCATCCGGACAAAAACATGGGTAATGAAAAGGCTGCGGAAGCATTTAAGAAACTCCAAAATGCATACGAGGTTTTATTCTGATCTCTGCCGACGTTGGAAACTACCTATTTATCTTGAGAATGAAACTATTTTATGTACTTAAACATGCATTTTTCAGGTTTTGTTAGATTCCTTGAAGCGAAAAACATATGATGATGAATTGAGAAGGGAGGAGCTATTGAACTATTTCCGAAGGTTACAGACTACTTCCCAAAAGGTATTTCATCTGTTTCCATTTACTTGTTCTCATGATACTAACATTAATTGAAGTAATTAGAGGTTATTGAGGCAAAAAAAAAATTCCAACAACTTGCAATTAGCTTGGAACTCTGAACTCTAGAGATAACGTGTCTAAGGTTTTCTGAAAGAAGATTATATCTAAAATATAGGGTGACAAATGATATCATTAGGATCCTATCATCCCTGTGGAACCAAATCATTCATTAGTTGGTAACCAATAGATATAGATGATAACTTGCACTCATCCATAACCCTCTTAGAACCCCTTGGCCTCTGCGAGAATTAAAGCTCTTACTATGACCAAATTCAGGAAAGAAATGAATTATACCTCAAAATCTCCCATTACATTGAGCTTGACTATGAAACTTCCCTGTGTGGAGTGAACCTTTAAATGTTTTCTTTGGATCTCCTCGAGAGGTTTCAATCTGAGAACAACAATTTCTTTCTCACTTTCTCACCGTCCATATGGTCTGAAGGTACTCACGTTTTTTGGAAGGTCAATGTATTTGTATTATCTTCACTTTAAATGTTGCAAGCAGCTTTTGTATTAGCCCTCATTTTTCTGATTGTCCCACGTTAGTTTATCCTTTATCTTATTTCAATGTGCATCTTCACATTTTTCATGTATCTTACTATGGCATGAAAATTGGTGATCCTTTACATAAACCGTTGGTCCCTGGATTTTATATGATTTGAAGAATCCTCTAGGTTTGAGTCAATCAGATCGACAGCATTCACAACATGTATTGGAAAAAGACCAGGTGTTAAAGTAACTAATGCCGAACGAGACGCGCCTGGGCTGGTCCAAACTAGTGGGCCGAGCTGGGCCCAGGTGACCTGCTAACAAATGTGCCTGGCTGGGCCTGCCCGCAGGCAGGCGGCTGCAAGGTTGGACGTACCACCAAACTGGACCGAACTGGGATCCTGTGGTACTGTATGAAACAGCATACCGTACTGCGTCGGTTTGGCCAACCTGTTTCTTGTTTTTTTTTTTCATTTCAGAAAACTGTGTTTTTTTTTACAGAATTCAAGTTTTTTTTTTCCAGAAAACATCATTAACACATGATAATAATATCCAAAATTCAATGATCAGTAATAAAAGGCCACTAACACTAAATATTAAATTATCACTTAAAAATACACATTAAATATTAAATTATAAATAACATGAGTAAACACACATAATTCCAAAATTTTCAAAATGTTTACAATGCAATAAAAGGCAATCCACATGCACACATGCAAGTCTACAACAACTCAATCGCCCTATGAATCATTTGAACCAACGTCAAATAAACATATGAGTCAACGTCCTCCTATAGCTCATGAACCCCAAACATGATGTCCACTCAGGCGGGTAAGGGTGGGTGTAGGTTTGTGGACAATACTCTAATCATATCCACAAATGAAAGTGAATGAACTGCAATAGCCGATATGTTGTATTCCGCGTGAACCATCTAATCACATCAATGGCTGCTGCTCTAGACGAGGAGGAAGAGGAGGGAATTGATAGTGGGGGATCTCTGGACATAGATGGAGCCTACCTCACCGCACTGAGGGTTCCATCTTGCAAAAGTCTGTAGAACTAAAGCTGCACCTGCATGTGTTGAGGAACTGACTGACAATGTATGCAGTCTCTACCAAGACCAGTTAGATGCTTCAAGAAGTGGATTCCGATGATGCGATGTCCATAATACATGCAATGAATCCGTTGGTCACCATCTATTGTCTAACTCGTGCACCCAGGCGAGGTGGCAGCGAATGCGTGGCAACTGCATCATGAAAATTTAACATTAATTGTTGGTGTGAAATAAACAATCATACATTAACAGATGCATTATATTTGAAAAATGTCTTACTAAAACATCAAACTCATGCTTCATGTATGTTCATATAATATTGAAGTGCGACTGCCATAGTATTTCTGTTCATATATTTATCAAGCGATTCAAATATACCTTCAAAATTTCACGACCAAATTTTGCATAAATTGTAAAACATAGACAAGTTTATTGCAAAATTTGCACATGAATTCTAACAATTTTCACAATATTTCAAACCACATCACTTAAGTCTACAAACCTATTAAATACCTAAGATAAATATTTAAAGAATAATTTATAATTTACAATCAATTAAATTTTAAATTCATTCATGCAATGTGATGGATGGAAGGTTACATTTAAGTTCCTACTATGTATCTACAACACTAGAATAATTATAAGATTATCAAAAAATATTAAAATTATTTTTTAAAATTCAGATTTATTCAAACCCACCATAGATCTACCTTAAACTACCCTAGATCTATGAAAAAACTTGTCGCAAATGGTTTCTAAGCACTTGCAACAGGCTTCTACATCAATCCCATGCTTCAAACTAATACAAAAATTAAATTTAAAAAACTTAGATCTAGTGTTTGGACCTTACCTTCGAGAGGCTAAAACCGGCTGAAATCGACCTTAAAACTACCCCCAAATGGATGTAAACCACTTCCTTAGCAAAAGTCTGCAAAAAATAAAAGAAAATGAACAAAAATAGTGAAAATGGGGAGGTGGTGGCCAGATACAGCCCCTTTATCCAAAACCCTAATACAGCCCAAAAATAGTGAACATGAACAAGACAACTTCAATTTTTTTTTCACTTTTTCATTTCATCATTTATCATCTCCGAAACCCCTAATACAGCCTCTTTATAGAGGGGAACCCTAATGATCACCATATTGGGCCCAAGCCACTTTAAGGCCCAATGTGCCACATGCTACCGAAGGACTCAAACATAAAATACACAAAAGATATAAGAGACTCCTAATATCCTAAGTATATGCTATTGGCCCATATAAAACATGCACAGCTCTAGCCCAAAATCCATTGCCAGCCCAACAACCAGATGGGTCCAGACACACTAAGAAGCCCAACTATGCTCTTGCATCTCTCTCCATCCAGTTCCCTGCGAGGGGGACCCTAGCCTGAGCAGTGCTGAGGGTGGAGGCCCTTCTCTCGGCCAGTCGTCACCACTGCATTGCCGCACCTCTGTCGCTGGGGCCTTTGGACCCCGTCCGTGCAAACCTGACCAGCCTAAGCCTAATGCCAATTGTGCCTGGTCCATCCCCCACCCAACTTCAGGTCAACGGGGGGGGGGGGGGCCAGCACCAAGCTCGTTTGCCAGCCCATTACTGCTCGGTTGGCTGGGCCAGCCTAGTTCAGACCTTGCAGTGAGCCACACCGGACTGTCCCAACCCACACAGGATCCAAGCGGCAGCAGGTGTTCGTCCAGTCTTGTCCTGCATCAGTAATTATTTATCTTCTCATCATTACCAAGGAACTTTTTGTCACCTTCTGGGAGTGTTGGTATCAGATGTTAGAAATCCATGGTTTTTGAAGCCTTTGCCTAGGAGGACTGTTACAGAGAAAAACATGTAAGTTTGCTGGTAACAGCTTCTTGGTCTAAGCTGTTTGTTGCTCTGTCTTGGGGAAGTATACCTTTTGTAGTCTTGGTTTCTCTTGGGCATCAAGAGATCCATACTCTACTGTTTCACTTATGTCTAACAGTGGACCTGTTTGTAGGAACTTAGAATTTTCCATGGGCTTGTTTAACTAGAGAGGTAAGTTTCCTATTCAAAATTTGTCTTGTACCAAGCATGCATTTTTACTCTTCCCAGTTTTTTTGTCTAAACTTTCATCTCCTTTTCCTTCTGTTAGAATGGAAAGCATGGCATATTCACTTCTGGTTCCACTCATGCTGGGGCTGAAGATGAAAACTTTCAAGGAGACTCAAGAAGAATATCCTGTAAAAAATGTGGTGATTTTCATATCTGGGCACAAGCAGCTAAGTCGAAGTCTAAAGCAAGATGGTGCCAGGTTTTCCTCTTATTGTGACCTAATGCTATTGTGTAACTATCATGGCCCAGCGATGGCTTATATTTCTTATCCAATTTTTTACTACATAGGATTGCAAAGATTTCCATCAAGCAAAAGATGGAGATGGATGGGTCGAACAGTCTTTCCAGCCCCTCTTGTTTGGACTATTACACAAGGTATAATATCTACCAGTGCTCATTGTCTTGTGCCGCTCTGAGGAAAGGATAGTGTTGCATACAACTTTTCCTTGTAAAATTGGATAGTATTCATGTGTTTCTTCTTCATTCGTAAGTGCAGATGGAACCTCCCCTTGCATATGTATGTGCAGATAGCAAGATATATGATGTAACGGAATGGTTCATCTGTCAGGTAGAAACATCCTGTCTTCTAAGTTCAGTGCAGAAAGCTTTTTACCACCTTGGATTTGGTTGCTTGTAGAATGCCCATCTGCATCTGTTTTATCATGTAACTTTTGGGTTAAATAAGTTATAGGAAGGCAGAAGCATACTGTTGTTTTGTTCTTTCCTCATTTATTTAGATGCGGTGCTATTTCATTTACACTTGCTCTTTCCCATGATATGGTTGATAAGGTTAATGCCCTTGCCATGGCAGAATGTCAAAAATCTAAGATTGAAACATCAAGGATATCTGGCTACCTAGACATCCCTTTTTTTCTGAACACTGGCAGTACTATATGCAGTTATAGAGTAAGAGTAGGTGTAGAAGTGCCAAGTATAACTTCTATATACAAAAAAAGTCTCATCTTAATATGCCAAATGATCAAAAGAGAAGATAAAACTAATGTAATTAGGACCACAAATCCACTTGCTGTATAATTTGCCTGAAGTAGAACTGTGAAAAACCTTTTGGGGAATACTCCCAAGAACCATCACCCGGCTATCCTGTCACTCACTTCACCCCAATAACCTTGTACTTGCCTAGTTGGAATTGGTCAAAACTAGGTTATTCGTACATCCAGATGGCCTAATGAAGGAACAATGAACCAATCCTAGGGTCACATGAGCGAACATGCCCTTCCACTCCTTAAAGCCAATATATATACCCTGTGAGTATGCAAAAGCCTAATGCGGTAGTGTTCTCCAGATAACACTCACATGAAACTGATACAGTTTCGTATTATTTATCCTGGTACGAGCAACTGGTGTTTATTATGCTCTGATGTCTTCTGTGAGCAGGAACGTTTAGCAGGACAGCCATTGATGCTTAATAGGTTTATACATCACCAGCCTTGAATCCTTGGAGGAAAGCAACCTTCATATTTTGTCACGGATAGACCAAATAACAAACCCCAGCCCACCAATTAGAAAAGGATCCATAACTTATTGAGCCTATTCCATGGCATGGACATTGTATCCATCTAAGCCAACTTTTACAAACGTCATTTTGCTTGGAAATATTTACCCTCTTTATCCCCCCCATACATTATTACATGAAAAAGGAAAAGTATTCGTAAAACCAATTTGGTATTGGAAGATTCTGTCACCACCGCACAGAAAAGCAGATTTTTTTTTCTGAATTATCCATGCTGCCTGGTCTGAATGGATTATGTTTCATGCCCAATTGAAGTACAAAAGAACTCTTTAGGGTTGGTCAGAGAGATGCACTAATCAAATTATTATATATGTGGAAGCTATCGATCATTATGAAGCTCAAGTTCTTCTGGAATATCCTAGTCACTCATGGTATTCAATAGATTGAAATCTGCCCCATTCAACAGTGGATAACTTTCATTGATCATGGACTCACTATTATACAAGCTCGCATGGTAAGCAATCTTGCGAGATCTCGCGAGAATATCGGTCTCGGCCCCTTCTCGAGAAACGAGAAGGCCGAGATGAGTATATCCTCTTCAGGTAGGGTTGTCAAGATCTCCTTATTTACCTGAATATCATTTATACTAACATTTACTTAAGATGTTACATGTAAATAAGGAAGTACCCCACATTTGAATCCAATAAAAAAATCATCTCTTACCAACAAAAAGTCAACTCTCCCATCGAAGAAGAAAATCGTGATTTCGGTGATTTTAGCGAAATGCTAACTTTCTAATCTCTCATAATTTAGTCTATCTAAAAATTTGATAGTTCAAATAAACTACATGGAACACTAAAAATTCAAAGTCCGGTAAAAAAGTCAAACGTGTATGTGACTTCTCCAAGGAAGCCACTCTCCTACTGACAACACTTAGTCTGCTTAAGACCTCTCAAGATTTGGTCAAACTTAAACTATCATCACCCAAACTCATGAGAATTCACTTTCTAGTTTCTTTATTTATTTACCTGTGTTATATTAAATATATATATAATAATCCTATGCGAATCGGATCGAATCAGGGCGAACCCGATTCGGTCCGAATCGCCACTCCAGCAAACCATGATGAACCTATGTCATCCATGGTTGAGACTTGGGAATGTATGCAATTATCTATGTTCCTTAAGGAATTATCTATGTGAACCTATGTGATCCACACTTTTATGTTATCCTGATCTCCCGAGATCTTACCGAGATCTCTTCTCTTTGACCCTCCCGAGACGAAGTTGAGATCCGATATGGCAAACCTTGCAAGCTCGTAGGTTTCTCAAAATGCAAAACTTAACAAGTGGAACATATCGGTGATCTACAAGAAAGTAGTCTACCCCCGTGACTTTTCTTCACCCCCACCCCTCCCCCCTCTTCCATGCTATGGTGGTCGTTTGTCAAGATATGAGACAACATCTGTTTTATCCCTTCCGAGAGACACCGAGCACACTCAGGTTCATCTTGTTATCTAACCATATTCTTCATCAACAGGGGATGAGATGTCCTGCAAACACTCATAAGCCCAGCTTTCATGTGAACACCAGTATAGCCTCGAGATGCAATACCACCAAAGGAACCAGTTCGAGCAACAGAAGTAGCACTACTGGTGGCATACCGACTGCTAACATGGAACAAGCCATGTCAGAAGAAGAGTTCTTCGAATGGTTGCAGAGTGCGGTGCAGTCGGGTATCTTTGATAGCAGCGGCCCATCAAATGAGAGCCCCACTGCCAGAAATGCGAGCGGTTCTAAGAGCAACCCAAAGAAGAAGAAGAAGGGAAAGAAGCAATGGTGACCCCATCGGGCAAAGGCAGAGTTTTACAAGGGGCCGAATAAAGTTTTTGGTATAAGTTGTTGACTCGAACTTTCACTTTGTCATAACCTGGTGGATTCACAGCTTCACATAAAACAGGACACCATCACTACAGTGCAATTTTTATAGCCATGAAGTTTCTCGGCAGAGAGCTCTTTTCTTGTTTCTCTCATTCTGAAATCAGTTGGCTGTATATTCCAGAAAAAGAGAAAAGGCTTCGCATATTTGGCTGAAAAATGTTGTAATTAATATAGTGATTTGCTCAATGAAGAAGATGAGATTACGAAGCTTGGCCTCTGTAAGCTCCTTAGTAGTTCTCCTTGGATGGAGGGGTGTGCAGATTGGTTGTGATCAGATGCTAGCAGAGCAGACCAGGAGTCCAAAAATAGATCTTTTCACTTTTCTGAGTTACAAAATCTGATTTGCACATATGCGGATCAAAATGATTGGCGAGACAAATGCTCTCATAATTCACTGTTTTTCCCAACCTTTTTTAGTGTTCATGTGCTCACGACGTGCATGCATACGTAGGCGAGATAAAAGTTTGTGCCAACCTGTCTGGTGGGTTGTTGCCACCGACTAGAAGCGTAACGTTGTCGTACCTTGTAGGACTTGTCTGGAAGTATATGGTTCCCAGTATAGTCCTTGCGATCAAACTATAAGATTAAACGTCAAATCTACTTTTAACTGCAGACGAGAAGTCACTTTGATGCTCTAAACCCTTGCTTTTTTCACTGGTCCGCTTGATGTGGAGGGGGAGCAAAGCAACGAAGGCTCCGCAACTATCTTGTTTCGCTGGCTATTTACTCATCGCACTAACCTGGGTAATTACACGGTACGAACAGGGCACCGAAATACATAAAGTTCAATCATGGAGAACAGCTTCGGAAGACAAGACCCTTCTGGGTATTGCAGAAAATTGAGGTGGATTGTAAAAAAGAAAAAGAACAATCCTATTAGCTGACATGTAACTAAAGAGTGGAATTTGTCACGACTCTCGACCACAGTTAGCCAAATTGATTTACCGAATCAAATTCTTATGAGACATGATATCAAACATATCATATCGGACCAGTCTGATTCAACTTAAAAAATTTATAAATTTTAATTCAAAAAAATCTCAAATAATATACGACACGATCAACAGTACTCTCAACCAATAACATAGATTTCTTACAATGCACCTCAAGTTTTATTGCGAGACCCTTATTTGCGATAAAACTTCTGTCCAAACATACGACTTGAACGAGATACCGATGACCAACATGGGGAGGGTGGTGGTACTCTTAACAAGAGCACTCAAAGCTCGAATGTGGAAAAGAAGGGACGTGAATCAAGGAAAAACAGACACAATGACATGACGGGCGTGACCTTTGGAGTCGCCAAGTCTGGTATCTGGTGTATTACCAAAAGCAAGAACCACATATTCGTCCAATATCAAAGCAGATAATCATTAATAAAAATACTTGATTCAAAGTAAACATCATCCATGCATATGCAGCACCCCTCACTGACATTCCAAGGGTTGCATGATTCGGAGGTAGTCTTTCACGGCAGGAAGTCCGCAAGTCGGATTCCTCCTACAGAACCCAACTCGAAACATGCATGCATGCTCAAAACACGGAGGAGCATGACTGACAGAAGAGGACGAAAGATATTGATCGATTGAACAGCTCGCCTGCAAGTCGACTCCCACCTTCTAGTGACCATACTTCTGGAACTCCCATTCGCTGTTATCTGCAAATCATGCACATGGGAAATCAGGATCCAGCAGCAGCACTTTAAGGAACAAGTAAGAGCAAAAAGCCGTGGGGAAAGATAGTTACCAAGTGGGCACACTTGCCGAGTCTTGAGCCACCTGCTGATGCAGTGGAAGTGAAATGCATGATTGCAAACACCTAGTAAACAGATGAAACATGTCAACCGACAGCTATAGGTTTACAGATAATCAAATGCACGTCATAGACATGCGTGCATAATCATGCCGAGCATGTCAGCGTGAGTTTCAAGGTGTGTTACACACATCCTCCATTTTTTGTCCAACTATCATGCACGCATGTCTGTGTTCACATGCGAGTCACCAAATGATAAGCAGTCTATAAACACAGAAATAGGTAACAACCGAGATCAATTGACATCTTGTAGAAGAGCTTAGGTCATCATTACAAGGCGAAGGCCACAGTCTAGAACTAAATTACCTCTTTGCCCAGGATACTTCCAACGAGATTATGTAGGAAGTTAAAAAAAAAAATTCTGAGAGATCCAATGACAATAGCATAAATATGAGAAAAAACTAGAAATCAATATTATTTGCCTACGTGACAGCAATATGCCAATGTACTCATCACCGCAAGCACAGTCAGCATATCTTCGTTGCAATGATCAAACAGTATCCTAGAAATGCGCCATCGACCAAAGGTTCACCAGAACATCTACTTGAGTTTGCATTTCAAGTTAAAAACACCACCCCCCACCACCCGCGAAAAGAATTTCTGAAGGAAAACTAATAAGTGCCACATATGTAGCATATATTTTACCATCAACCTTAAAAGCCCATGTAAATGAAGATAGTGACTACTTCGGTATAATAAAGCAGAGAACTTAAATTGCTTGCAACTAGTCAACGTTCACCTTATTTCAACCAAAAAAAGGACAGAAATAGTGCACAGTAAGAAAATATGGGGAAAGTTTATTTATTGTTCGAATCCCAGACAAGTTGGTAGAAATGTGAACTAAGGGCCCACGTAAGTGATGTCAGTAAGAAGGACAAGAGGAAACTGCATGTCATATGATGTCAATGATTTTTTTTTCAGTAGTTCAACCAAAACATGGGTGGTCGTGGGGTTGCTAACACAAGATCAATTTGAGAAAAAAGACCATTTCGCCAAAATAATTTCAACGCAGCCATGGATATAGGCACACATTTTGACGTATTGGGATGTAAAATTCCAAAGAAACCTATATAAAGAGCTATGAGAATTCTTACAACCAATATGCATCCACATTGAACAAAGTTAATGATAGCAGGAGAAGAGGCATGAGATGGTGAAGATAAAAAATGGAAGAGAGTTTCACAGTCAGGTCCACAAAAAGTTGCCACCTAGAGAAATAAAAACGTCATCCGGAAAAGTGTAAACAAAATGTTACTCATAGAAATTAGGGATTTCCTTTTGCATGTAGGGTATTAAAGGAATAACTATCATGTCAGAATTTTGAGAAGAAAACTATAGCGCAAAACAATTGTAGGGGAAAATAGAATTAAATATTCATAATCTGATAAAAAAAATGTATATCTGAAGTCTATTTGATGCATGGTTTATACACAATACAACAAAAGAAATTAGAACTACATGCCAAGATTAAGAGCAATAGTTTTATAAGATATAAACAATGACACCAGATGGTTAAAGTGAAATGACACAGTTTGTAGTAGAGTAGTCCAGACAAAGTGTGCAACACTAGAAAGAGGAAAGGGGATCCTAGAAAGAGGGAAGAGGATCCAAAAATCATTTGATGATGTCAGTTTAATATGATCTCCTTTCTTTTATCACAAGACTAAGCACTAAAAACACAAAAGAACAAAGAAATTTTGATATTTACAAAGAATCATAATATTGTTACCAAGTTTTCTAGTCCCATCAAACATCAAAAGATATATTACATGTCTTGCCAAGTGCTTTCAGAGGAGCCTAGGTAATTACACATTTACATGGGAAGAAAAGCCAATGAAACAAGATTATTACGAAAAGGGTGTGTGGAAACTGGAAACCTTTAAGGCACTAACGCATTTGACACATCTGAAGCACCTAGGCAGCTCTTTGTTAAAACAGTGAAAAACACAGACACAAAAGTGTGAACTCGGTCACAATCAATATCTTTTCAAAATAAAACCAGAGATAGGGGCAACAGAAAGGGACTAACTGATCATGCCTAAATTATCGGATTGACCGGTTGTAGCACTAAAAAAATTGGTTTCCTTTGCAATTCTTGCACCAAAACGACCATGATATATAAATTCAACAGAATAGTACCCCATACCACCCATGTTTATGATAAACCTCACGAAAGACAAACTTTTATGTTGGATTCAAGGGCTGCACCAACAAAGACAGGTTTTTTTTAGTCTGTACTGCAAAAGAATGTCCTCAGAAACCTTGATCGTAAATAACCAATCATCCCGCAACTGTGCCTATACTCCCAAAACCCCAATACAGACCTTAACAATGCCCTAAACGACTGAATCACAAAGAACAAACGCGGCAAAGCAAAAAATGCATAAACAGGCTCAGAGACATTAAAGGCCAAAACAGCCAGTATATCCATACATCGTACGTATTACCATATTTATCTTACAAAAAGAACAGACAATACTAAACGTATAAAACAAGCACTTTTGCAGAAACAAAGAAACGAGAAACGTCAACAGGTCAGTGTAGGTCTTAGAAGACCGGGACGCATACCCCAAGCCACGGTGCACTCTTCACTCGTGTTGCTCGCCTGGTTTGCTTGGCATTCGATACCTACTCAAAGATTCCAGAACCCAACAGATATCGTCACAATTAGTCCGTCTCTGGAAAGAGAGGAACCCAGAACCCTAACCCTAAGGGAGGATCTATGGAAAAAATAAATAAAAATTTTGAGAGAATAAGCAAAGAAGCCAGGGGAGCTCACAGAGGTCCATGATGTGGTTCCGGCAAATCGCACAGTTGTCCACCACGATATCTGCATCCACACAGGAAACCTCTCAGTACGACTCATCCAACAAGGGGACAAGCGCACGCACAAGCAATCCGATCGAGAGCGACGGAAATAAACGGGCGATTCAGAACCCTAGCCCCCAAATCCTTAGAATTCCGACATGCATACCCCAGGCCCAAAGGGCGACGGCGTTCCACTTCTTGATCTCGAATCGTTTCGGCTTCTTCGACGAGGAAGAGGAGGAAGCGATGGACGGCGCCGCGGGGGCCGCGCTGCTGGAGCCCTCGCCGGCGGGCAGCATGTTCAAATCCGTGTCGAGGGACGCCATCGCTGCGGATCCTGCTGCAGCACGGGGGGGGGGGGGAGGAGAGAGAGAGAGACGAAGGAAGGGAAAGTGCCTGGAAGAGTGGAAGGAAATAAAATTATGAAAGTGTCCCTTTATAGATTAATTGTCCGAAATTTTATTTGAATTTACATATATATAAATATATATTTAATAAATACAAAATATATGGAGAGACTATGTTACCTCCTAAGTAAATATATTTTTACAATCATCTTTAGTAAAAGTATATATGTTAAAAATTAATAAATACGCTAAATATCTTCTTAATATCAATTATGATAAGTTACGACAAAAATATTCATAAGAGAAATATTACGTGTAAATATAAATTTAGAAGAAAAAAAATCTTGCACAATTATTCTTTTAAGCAAATATATGTAAAACTCTTAAATTATAATGAGATTTTTTACATATTTACAATTTTTAAAAATGAGATTATTCTTTTTACTTTTACGATTACATTAGATAAATTAATTAAGAAGGAAGAGAGACGATGAAGAACAGAATATTTAGTAGAATGAGATAGTTTTTGGTTGAAAAAGGCTTTGAGTTTGCACAAGTTTTAGCCATTCAGTCTACGTGGACGTGTGTTAGAAATTGTTACTGTAAGCGTAACATAGGTCGACTCAGACCGAGATGACTGCTAAGGTGCTTCTCGCCGAAGAGTGAGCCGAGCATAGTTGTCAAGGCGTTCACCTAGGCGCCGCTTAGACGTAAAGGTGCCCTTGAAGAGGTAGGCGATCTGGCCACTTTTCTGAAATGATAAAAGGCGCCTCTAGGCGTCGCTGAGGCGGTCTAGGTGCACGCCTAGACCGCTTGGGTGGTTATTGGGTCGCCCAGACCCAATAAAATATCCAGCCGCGGTTTTTGAAAAGGCCAAAACCCCACGCCCCAAACCCCACCCGACCCCGTTGACCCCGCGTTCCTTTCGGCGACCGACGCGCCACCGAAGCAAGGCTTCGAGGGCCGCTCTAAGCCATCGTTGCCGGCTCCGGCGTCTAACATCCCGCTCCGGTGACTCCCTCGGCCTCACCGTTGCCGCCTCTGGCTCCAACTCCGCCCTCTTCGAAGGTACCTCGTCTCATCTCGTCTCCCTCCCCTTTCGACTCTGGAGGAGACATCGCTGGAATCGTCCGGCTCGACCCTCCCTCCTTCTCTTCTCCTCTCCCGGTCCTTCTCCCCTCCCTCCCTTTCTCACTTTCCCTCTATTTCTCATCTCCGCCCTCCCTACTCCCTCCCTCCCTCTCTCACTCTCTCGTCTCCCAGTGCGCAGAGGGCTCCGGCCCCCTGCTCCCACGCCCTCCCCTCTCTCACTCTCTCATCTCCAGTCTCTGCTCCCTCCCTCCCTCTCTCAATCTCTCATCTCCAGTCTCTGCTCCCCTCCCTCCTTTCTCACTCTCTCATCTCCGAGTCCCTGCTCCCCACCCTCCCTCTCTCACTCTCTCATCTCCCGTTCCCTGCTCCCTCCCTCCCTCTCTACTCTCTCATCTCCCAAGCCCAGAGGCCTCCGCCCCCTGCTCCCTCACTCCCTCCCTCTCATCAACTCTCTCAGCTCCCAGTCCTGCTCCCTCCTCCCTCTCTCACTCTCAGACTCTTCATCTCCCATGCGCAAAGGGCTTCCGCCCCCTGCTCCCTCCCCTCCCCTCCTCTCTCACATACATTTCTCTCCAGTTCCCCTGCTCCCATCCCTCCTCTCTCACTCTTTCTCCCCAGTCTTCTCCTCCCTCCTCTCCACTCTCAGCTCCCAGTCCTGCTCCATCCATCCTTTCTCACTTTCAATCCGCAGTCCCCGCTCCCACCCTCCCTTCTATCATCATCCATCTCCGTCCTGCCCCGCCTCCTCTCTGCTCTCTCACTCCCAATGCAGAGGCCTCGGCCCCCTGTCATCCATCCCTCTCTCACTTCTCATCTCCAGTCCTGCTCCCCCATCCCCTCTCATCTCAGAATCTATAATATCCCAGTGCGCAAGGGCTCCGGCCCCTGCCTCCATCCCTACCTCCCTCTCTACCTTTAATCTCCCAGTCCCTGCCCCTCCCTCCCTCTCTCCCTCTCTAGCTCCCAGCCCCTGCTCTGTGACGGACCGGGGTATTTATGCCCAATAAGGCTCCATATCCAATCCACCTCCCGCGAACGGACCGAAGTCTCGCAAGGGATATCTCACACACGTGTCCAGTAGAGTATAAAAGACAAACCACAAGAATATAAGACAAAAGAAAGTACATGTGCTCATATCTGTTCACTGATTTGTACAACTGTCCCATTACATTATACATGTCCAATTAAAAGAGTAAACTACCTGGGCATACCCCGAGGGAGCACAGGCTCACACAGCACTAACTACTAAACAACTGCTGGTGGTACAAGTCTGACAGAACGCCGCTGCAAGCCAAACACACTGCAAGCCCTGAAAAGAACTGTAGGAGAGTGAGCCTCAACAAGTCACTGGCTCAGTAGGGGCTACCCAAACAACACCGTAACCACAAACACCTCAACCCCAATAGGTCTCACTGGCACATCAATGGCCAAACCATTTCATGCTCACCATCATGACAAAAAATAACAATTAAACATACTTATGAAATAAACACAAAGTCCTCAGAAGGAAAGTAGGGCTACAGGACTAACATAAAATCATTAGTCAGCCCAACTACTAAAGTGCCTAAACCACAGTCTCACTGGCACACTGCTACAACAACTGGTTGCCTAAACTATAAGCCACACAGGCAGGTCACTGCCTAAGCTGCAAGCTTCACACAATCTCGAACACTTAAGTAACATGACTGCTAACAAGAGCTGGTCATTTATACTCCAAATCACACTACGTCGAGAGCCACACATAAATGGTAGGACTGGCTATAGCTAGCTAGTCCATCAGATACTAAATCCATAATCGGAACCATGCCCAAGAAGGGTAAAACTCACAAGTGGAAGGTCTCACACGGCCTCCACGGAGCATAGCTCTACTAAACCACAATATGCCCCACAAGCTTCATCGGCAAAATACCCACAAAGGTAACATAATTAATAATCACAAACTAATTCACAATAAAATATAAACAAAGATCTACTTAAAACAGTTAGGATACAACAAGTGGCAGGTCAAACCACAAGACCTCCGTACACACAAGTACCCGAAAAGTTGGTACACAATGTACCATCACAAAACTACAAAGTAACCCACGAAGAAATAGGTACCTGCTACTCTGAGGTACCACAACACAAACACCCGAACAAGGGTATAAGTAGGTGATAAACACACACTGAACCACGATTATATTGTGCCCTCACTTAGACACAACATTACAAGTGAAACCTTAATCGACGAGTCACACAAACCACAACTCATCACAGCTGTGCCAACACCAGGGCATACCTCGAACTGGTCAAACCTCAACCACGAGTCATAAACTCACAAACCACAGCCAGTCAAAGCACGAGTCAAACTACAGCCAGAATAGGCAAAGCACGAGTCAGAAAGAACGACGCCACCACACGGGAACGGACTACTAGCTGATCAGGCCAGTATCCAACCGGACAACACAACACAAGAACAACCTCTCAGCCTCGCAGTCACGGACGAAAGGTCCAACTGCCGCTCCCAAGGAAAAGTCAAACAACTGTGGAGACCAACCAACACCACACCTGCAGACCACAACTGTAGGCCCATGCCTGGCACCTCTAGGGTCTCTGCCGGAGCACCCTAAAGTGAGGCACTAGAAAATAGGACTAGCTGGAGACCAGTGTCGACTACTGGTGTCCGTACCCCCAACTATGAGCGCGCTACAAGCGACACAAGAACAAACTCTGGGAAGTCGCTGCCCCACTGCCGTCTTCCCTCAGTCGGACGTACAACTCAAACTCAGGAGTGAGGGTGTCCAGGAAGACGACACAGACCTCGACGGTACAACACCATACCGGGACAAAACCCCGAGCACAACAAACACACGTGCCGGCTCACAAAGAACCTGGGGTACCCGACTAGAGAGGCATTCCGGAATAGGCGTCGGACCACCACACTCGGCTAGCACAAACCACGATACTTACACATATAGCCTTTACTTATAATTTACGATATACAAGTGTTAGATTAGCTTAACATCGGTCACCATATGACCCCAAAGCTATCCCACCCAACACATACCTGAACCACAAACTTGCCTATCATTGGTCATGAGGTGACCTCCGTGGCAACACACACACCACTTAATACATAAATCCATATATATTATTTGAAAGACAACAACGGACCAGGGCTAGGTCGTATGGACCTTCACTGCCCAAACACCACAAGGTCATGGCTAGGCTCACACAAGAACCTCACTGCCCAGTTACTACGACAAATCATAAGATTACATTACAACAAAGTGTGTAGTATACACACACTCAAACCACGTAGACAACACGTGTATATTACACCCTGGTTGGTGTACCACACGTCTACCACGTGAACCACATGTCCAACACAGGACAACGCACTCCAAGAGTGCCACGGGTGTCAACGCACCACACATACTCCGTAAAGCAATTACGTACATCACACATCATTCACGTAAAACATGCCCATTACATGAGAAGTATGCTCCAAGAGCATATCAAATGCACTGGCTCACACCGGTCATCGCCATGCACACACAAACACGCAATATTCATAACCAGAAAAGCTACGTAAACACACTGCATGAATACATGCACAAGTTGGCGGCAACATCGACTGCCACTTATAGGAGTAGACGGCAATGGATCTGGCCGTCTATATCCAGCTAATGAACCAGGCAACCAACGATGTTGACGCCAAAATCTTCAGCTTCTACTACTCTGCAGAAACCCTAACCGATCCCACATGCATTCCTGATCCCGAAACATTAAGAAAATAGGAGGAAATAGTTCCTCTAACTCCCATGCATTATAATTAAAACTAAAACAGCATGCTTTACTACATAAAATCATCAAACCACCCATTATCCCCGCATGGGTACCATGACCCGAATCACCATTTTCATGCAGATTCATGTTATCTAATTACATTAACACGACCTACAGGAACTACAAGGGTCATTCCCTACCTCAGAACATGCTCAAACCCTCCGAATCTCCCAGTTCACACCAACCCTCCGCAAGCTCCCACGAGAATTGCACCACGCCACGGCGTTTCCTCGTCGATTTGACAACGCCACACGCTCTACGATCCTCCAACCACCCTTCAGTACCTGCTGGAAGCTTTAGAAACATGGGGACACGAAGCTAGGGCAAGGGGAAGAGAGAGACAGGTGGGAAACCTGCTCTCGGGTGACCCTTTAACCTACAGAATTCTCAGGTTGGCGTCAACCCCTCTGTCGCCAAAGACAACCGCCACCCTAAACGTCCACATCTAATGCCGCCAAGATCATGCAGTCAACGGCAACTTACCTGGATGCCAACAAGTCAACGACCACCCCTGGCCGCCAACTCCTACTCAACTGCAGCAGGTCCTATTTTATTTCGGGACCTAACCTGCACCACACCAACACACACCACGCGTCTACACCACACTGGCCTTACAACAGCCATCACAACCACAACACACACGATCCAAAAAGGATCCGAAAATAAGCGACGTTACATTATTATCACCTAAAAATAAATGTCGTCCTCGACATATAAAACAAATCACAACAATCCGGATTATCACCTAAAAATAAATAAAGCGAACACAGAACAAGTAGGATACTCTTTCTCTGCTTCAGCCTTTCAATTCATCTCACAATTACTCTGTTCTGTCGATTCCATTGCCTTTCTTTAGGTTTCAACCGTAGGCGATCCTACCTTGCCAATGGTGCTTTATCTCCTTGGACTGAACCTGCTTTCACAATTTCTGGACTGTGTTTGCAACATTTCTTTCGAGACCGCTTTATCTTCTCAAATGTCTTATACTGTAATATTCTTTCATGCCACCATTTTCTTTTTCCATTTATCCTGCTTGTTGTTAGTTCCCGCCTCATCTGCATTTACATTCACAACTCGACACCTCTTCAAAGGAAACCAATCACCATCTTTGAATTTCTGTCCTTTATATTATTCTGCTCATACTGCTTAAAGTCAATCTCTGATTAAAAACCATAATAAACTTTGTTCCTTTATTCCACTGCGCAAAACTTTAACACTTTCTCCTTATTCAAGCAAACTTGAACAATCTCTGAATATTAAATCTTTCTTTGCTTCCGCTTCCGCTGCGCTACTCTAATCACACTGAACACTTTTACAAATATTTCACAATTTCTGCTTACATTATTACTTTCAATTACTTTCTTCTGGCTTCAACTGCTTTTCAAATTATCTCATTTAATTAATTCATGCTGAAAAAAAAATACTGCAATTTCTGATCTGCCAAACCGCTATTGACATATTGTGCTTTTCATATATTTTTCCTGCTTTACTGTCATTCTCTGGCTAATTCCCATAATTATAGGGCATAAACTTTTCAAATATTCTTAATCAATCTGCTCCAGCATTTAAACCCTGAAATATCTTAATAACATTCCTTTCTGCTCAATAAAATCATTTCTTTGCACCAATATGCAAACTTTAACTGTTTTTCCTGACTCATCAGATCTTATTCACTTTATCATTTGCTAAATTCTTCCTTTTCTATTCATATCTTTTCTGCAAAATACCTCTTTTTTCATTAAATGTTCTTTCTGAAAAACTTTCCATAATCTACCATTCATCACTAAATATTCCTCTGTGCAATTTTCACAAATTCTTATTGCACATTAATCCTTCGTTTCTCTCTTCTTTATTCAACTGATCTTTCTATACTTATTATACAAATCTTCATATCACACTTCCTGTTACCATATCATCCATAACAACATTTTTCCTCAAATTTCTGATATCAGGCATACTTAATCTATCTGTCATAAATCACTGCTCTTTTATGTACTGATACTTTACTTTTTTTTACTTTTTTTTTAAAGCTGATCTGCCTTTTTATCATATCAAACTCTTCATAACTCTAATCACATTTCCATCCACATTGTTTGTTATATCCTCTGACTCAAATCTCTAATGCCACAATACATTTGCTGAGATTCTCAACTGCAACTTATCACACACACCTGACCTGATCCTTATCACCTTGTTACCATGCACCTGTCTCTGCCAACTTTCTATCTCATTATAACTTATTTACTGAATTCCATATCCAAACTTGTTAATCTCTTCAATTCCTTTAACTGCAAATCTTTACCAACCAACTGATCTATCACAGAAATATCTATACTTTAACTGCTTTAACTGCATTAGTGCCAGGATGCTATCACACAACTTATGCTACTATCCACATTGTGGCACAACAACTGCTCACAACTGCCAATCTAACAAACAGAAACACACAGTTTACGTGCCAAAAGCTCACGTAAAACTACTTTATATCACACAAAACCTCAGACTTACTACCAGCAGTGGACATAATTCATGTATTGGGACATTGTACTTTCAATGTCTTTTCATATTCTAACCTGGACATTGCTCTAATACCAACTGTGACGGACCGGGTATTTATGCCTAATAAGACTCCATATCCAGATCCGCCTCCCGCGAACGGACCGAAGTCTCGCAGGGATATCTCACACACGTGTCCAGTAAGAGTATAAAAGACAAACCACAAGAATATAAGACACAAGAAAGTACATGTGCTCATATCTGTTCACTGATTTGTACACTGTCTCATTACATTATACATGTCCAATTAAAAGAGTACAACTATCTAGGACATACCCCGAGGGAGCACAAGCTTACACAACACTAACTACTAAACAATTGCTGGTGGTACAAGTCTGACACAACGCCGCTGCAAGCCAAACACACGGCAAGCCCTGAAAAGAACTGTTGGGGAGTGAGCCTCAACAAGTCACTGGCTCAGTAGGGGCTACCCAAAACAACACCGTAACCACAAACACCTCAACCCCAATGGGTCTCACTGGCAACATCAATGGCCAAACCATTTCATGCTCACATCATGACAATAAATAACAATTAAACATACTCATGATAATAAACACAAAGTCCTCAGAAGGAAAGTAGGGCTACAGGACTAACATAAAATCATTAGTCAGCCCAACTATTAAGTGCCTAAACCACAGTCTCACTGGCACACTGCTACAACAACTGGTTGCCTAAACTATAAGCCACACAGGCAGGTCACTGCCTAAGCTGCAAGCTTCACAAGCAAATCTCGAACACTTAAGTAACAAGACTGCTAACAAAGAGCTGGTCCTTTATACTCCAAATCACACTACGTCGAGAGCCACACATAAATGGTAGGACTGGCTACAGCTAGCTAATCCATCACACACTAAATCCATAATCGGAACCATGCCCAAGAAGGGTAAAACTCAACAAGTGGAAGGTCTCACACGGCCTCCACGGAGCATAGCTCTACTAAACCACAATATGCCTAAGCCACAAGCCTCATCGGCAAAATACCCACAAAGGTAACATAATTAATAATCACAAACTAATTCACAATAAAATATAAACAAAAATCTACTTAAAATAGTTAGGATACAACAAGTGGCAGGTCAAACCACAAGACCTCCGTAACACACAAGACTCGGAAAGGTTGGTACACAATGTACCATCACAAAACTACAAAGTAACCCACGAAGGAAATAGTACCTGCTACTCTGAGGTACCACAACACAAACACCCGAACAAGGGTATAAGTAGGTGATAAACACCACACTGAACCACGATTATATTGTGCCCTCACTTAGAAACACATTACAAGTGAAACCTTATCGACGAGTCACACAAACCACAACTCAGTCACAGCTGTGCCAACACCAGGGCATACCTCGAACTGGTCAAACCTCAACCACGAGTCATAAACTCACAAACCACAGCCAGTGACAAAGCAAGCACGTCAACTACAGCCAGAATAGGCAAAGCACGAGTCAGAAAGAACGACGCCACCACACGGGAACGGACTACTAGCTGATCAGGCCAGTATCCAACCCGGACAACACAACACAAGAACAACCTCTCAGCCTCGCAGTCACGGACGAAAGGTCCAACTGCCGCTCCACAAGGAAGAAGTCAAACAATGTGGAGACCAACCACACCACAACCTGCAGACACACAACTGCAGGCCCATGCCTGGCACCTCTAGAGTCTCTGGCCGGAGCACCTAAAGTGAGGCACTGGAAAACAGGACTAGCTGGGGACCAGTGTCGACTACTGTGTCCGTACCCCCAACTACGAGCGCGCTACAAGCGACACAAGAACAAACTCTGGGAAGTCGCTGCCCCACTGCCGTCTTTCCCTCAGCCGGACGTACAACTCAAACTCAGGAGTGAGGGTGTCCAGGAAGACGACACAGACCTCGACGGTACAACACAAGTACCGGGACAAAACCCCGAGCACAACAACACACATGCCTGGCTCACAAAGAACCTGGGGTACCCGACTAGAGAGGCATTCCGGAATAGGCGTCGGACCACCACACTCGGCTAGCACAAACCACGATACTTACACATATAGCCTTTACTTATAATTTACGATATACAAGTGTTAGGATTAGCTTAACATCGGTCACCATATGACCCCAAAGCTATCCCCACCAACACATACCTGAACCACAAACTTGCCTATCGTTGGTCATGAGGTGACCTTCGTGGCAACACACACACCACTTAATACATAAATCCATAAATAATATTTATTCGAAAGACAACAACGGACCAGGGCTAGGTTGGTATGGACCTTAACTGCCCAACCACCACAAGGTCATGGCTAGGCTCACACAGGAACCTCACTGCCCAGTTACTACGACAAATCCTAAGAATTACATTACAACAAAGTGTGTAGTATACACACACTCAAACCACGTAGACAACACGTGTATATTACCCCTGGTTGGTGTACCAACACGTCTACCACGTGAACCACATGTCCAACACATGGACAACGCACTCCAAGAGTGCCACGGGTGTCAACGCACCACACATACTGCCTAAAGCAATTACGTACATCACACATCATTCACGTATAACATGCCCATTACATGAGCAGTATGCTCCAAGAGCATATCAAATGCACTGGCTCACACCGTCATCACCATGCACACACAACACGCAATATTCATAACCAGAAAAGCTACGTAAACCACACTGCATGAAGACATGCACAAGTTGGCGGCAACATTGACTGCCGCTTATAGGAAGTAGACGGCAATGGATCTGGCCGTCTATATCCCGGCTGATGAACCTGGCGACCAACGATGTTGACGCCAGAATCTTCAGCTTCTACTCCTGCAGAAACCCTAACCGATCCCACATGCATTCTTGATCCCGAAACCATTAAGAAAATAGGAGGAAACAGTTCCTCTAACTCCTATGCATTATAATTAAACTAAAACAGCATGCTTTACTACATAAAATCATCAAACCACCCATTACCCCCGCATGGGTACCATGACCCGAAATCACCATTTTCATGCAGATTCATGTTATCTAATTACATTAACATGACCTACAGGAACTACAAGGGTCATTCCCTACCTCAGAACACGCTCAAACCCTCTAAATTCTCCCGGTTCCACCGAACCCTCCGCGAGCTCCCACGGGAATTGCACCACGCCACGGCGTTTCCTCCTCGCTACTTCGACAACACCACACGCTCCACGATCCTCCAACCACCCTTCAGTACCTGCTGGAAGCTTAGAAACACGGGGACATGAAGCTAGGGCAGGGGAAGAGAGAGACAGGTGGGAAACCTGCTCTCTGGTGACCCTATAACCTCATAATAATTCTCAGGTTGGCGTCAACCCCTCTGTCGCCAAAGACAACCGCCACCCTAAAGGTCCACATCTAATGCCGCCAAGATCATGCAGTCAACGGCAACTTACCTGGACGCCAACAAGTCAACGACCACCCCTGGCCGCCAACTCCTACTCAACTGCAGCAGGTCCTATTTCATTTCGGGACCTAACCTGCACCACACCTACACACACCACGCGTCTACACCACACTGGCCTTACAACAGCCATCACAGCCACAACACACACGATCCAAAAAGGATCCGAAAATAAGCGACGTTACATGCTCCCTCTCTCACTCTCTCATCTCCCAGTGCGCAGAGGGCCTCCGGCCTCCCTGCTCCCTCCCTCCCTCTCTCAGTGACACAGTCACATGACTGTGGTCACTGTGCTTATAGTGACACAGTCACTTTTATTTGGTTAATTATGTTCATTAAATATGAAGTACATTTTTTTTTCCAGAGAATACAATAGATTGCACTTCTGAGATAGACGTGAAGAAGAAAGCCAAGTCTAACGATCCCGGATGGAAGTATACGTATCGGCCGGATGAAAATGGCAAAAATAAAATCAAATGTGATTTGTGTGGCTTGGTGACAAATGGAGGCATCAAAAGGCAAAAGGAACATCTAATTGGCGGCTTTAGCGATGTGAAGAAATGTCCTAAAACTACAAAGGAGATCGCTGAAGAAATGTTAACTTGGTTGAACAAGAATAAGAAGAGAAAGATGATGTCAACTTCTGCAAGTGCTTGTGGCTCAGAAAATATTATTTCATCATCTGATGATGAGCAAATGGAGAAAGGAAACAAGTCTTCCCAAGCATCAAGCAAAAGGTATCCCATAGTTGTTACTGGAAAAAAAAATTCTAAAGGACCAATGGATATTTTTGCAAGGATGAGCGTGATGATTTTGTTGATGCTAGAAGATGTGGAAAGAAAGTGCAAAGTTCTATGGATTCTAAGTTCAAAAAAGATGAAAAGGAGAAGGTTTATGAGGCAATTGCTACATGGTTCTATGAAGGAGGTGTTCCATTTAATACTGCAAAATTGAGGAGTTTTGAAATTATGGTTGAGACTATATGTAACGTCGCTTATTTTCGGATCCTTTTTGGATTGTATGTGTTGTGGTTGTGATGGCTGTTGTAAGGCCAGTGTGGTAGAGACGCGTGGTGTGTGTAGGTGTGGTGCAGGTTAGGTCCCGAAATGAAATAGGACCTGCTGCAGTTGAGTAGGAGTTGGCGGCCAGAGGTGGTCGTTGACTTGTTGGCGTCCAGGTAGGTTGCCGTTGACTGCATGATCTTGGCGGCATTAGATGTGGACGCTGAGGGTGGCGATTGCTGTTGGCGGCATAGGGGTTGACGCCAACCTGAAAATTCTGCAGGTTATAGGGTAGCCCGAGAGCAGGTTTTCCACCTGCCTCTCTCTTTCCCTTGCCCCAGCTTCGCGTCCCCGTGTTTCTAGAGCTTCCAACAGGTACTGAAGGATGCTTGGAGGACCGTGGAACGTGTGGCAGTGACGAATCGCGCGAGGAATCGCAGTGGCGTGGTGCAATTTTCGTGGGAGTTCGCGGAGGGTTCGGTGTGAACCAGGAGATTGCGGGAGGTTTGAGCCTATTCTGAGGTAGGGGTCGAGCCCTGTTAGCTTGTTAGAAACATTAAAACACGACTTAACCACTTGAATCAGCATGATAATGCATTTTCGGATTAAGTTGCACCATGAAGGGATAATGGGTGGTTTGAGTAATTTAATGTACGTAGCATGCTGTGTTGGGTTGTTTTGGGTTCATGCATGTTTAAAGAACCGTTCCAGTACATTTTCTTGTAGTTTTAACAGTTGGAAAACCTGTAGAGCTGGATTAAGGTTTCTGCAGGGTTTAAGGCCGGAGAACTTGGCGTCAAGATCGCTTGTCGCCAAGCTCATCAGCCGGGATATAAACGGTTAGATCGCTTGCCGTTTATTTCTTATAAGCGGCAGTCGATGTTGCCGCCAACTCGTGCATGTACTCATGCAGTGTGGTTTACGTAGCTTTTTTGGTCATGAGTATTGTGTGTTTGTGTGTGCATGGCGATGACCGGTGTGAGCCTAGCCATGACTTTGTGGTGTTTGGGCAGTGAAGGTCCATATCGACCTAGCCCTGGTTTGTTGTTGTCTTTCGAATAATATTATATGGATTTATGTATTAAGTGGTGTGTGTTGCCACGGTGGTCATGAGATGACCAATGATAGGCAAGTTTGTGGTTCAGTTATGTGTTGGTGTGGGATAGCTTTGGGGTCACACGGTGACCGATGTTAAGCTAATCCTAACACTTGTATATTGTGAATTATAAGTAAAGGCTATATGTGTAAGTATCGTGGTTTGTGCTAGCCGAGTGTGGTGGTCCGGCGCCTATTCCTGAATGTCTCTCTAGTTGGGTACCCCAGGTTCTTTGTGAGTCAGGCACGTGTGTTTGTTGTGCTCGGGGTTTTGTCCCGGTACTTGTGTTGTACCGTCGAGGTCTGTGTCGTCTTCCTGGACACCCTCACTCCTGAGTTTGAGTTGTACGTCCGGCTGAGGGAAAGACGGTAGTGGGACAGCGACTTCCCAGAGTTTGTTCTTTTGTCGCTTGTAGCGCGCTCGTAGTTGGGGGTACGGACACCAGTAGTCGACACTGGTCCCCAGCTAGTCCTGTTTTCCAGTGCCTCACTTTAGAGTGCTCCAGCCAGAGACTCTAGAGGTGCCAGGCATGGGCCTGCAGTTGTGTGTCTGCAGCTGTGGTGTTGGTTGGTCTCCACAGTTGTTTGACTTCTTCCTTGTGGAGCGGCAGTTGGACCTTTCGTCCGTGACTGCGAGGCTGAGAGGTTGTTCTTGTGTTGTGTTGTCCGGGTTGGATACTGGCCTGATCAGCTAGTAGTTCGTTCCCGTGTGGTGGCGTCGTTCTTTCTGACTCGTGCTTTGCCTATTCTGGCTGTAGTTTGACTCGTGCTTTGCCACTGGCTGTGGTTTGTGAGTTTATGACTCGTGGTCGAGGTTTGACCAGTTCGAGGTGTGCCCTGGTGTTGGCACAATTGTGGTTGAGTTGTAGTTTATGTGATTTGCCGGTTGAGGTTTTACTTGTAATATTGTGCTTAAATAAAGGTATATATAATCATGGTTCAGTGTGGTGTTTATCACCTACTTATACCTTTGTTCGGATATTTGTGTTGTGGTACCTCAGAGTAGCAGTACCTATTTCCTTCATGGGTTATTTTATAGTTTTGTGGTGGTACATTGTGTACCAACCTTTTCAGATTCTCGTGTGTGGTGGAGGTCTTGTGGTTTGACCTGCCACTTGTTGTATCCTAACTGTTTTAAGTAGATCTTTGTTTATAATTTATATGGATTAGTTTGTGATTATTAATTATGTTACCTTTGTGGGTAATTTGCCAATGAGGCTTATGGCCTAGGCATATTATGGTTTAGTAGAGCTGTGCTCCGTGGAGGCCGTGTGAGACCTTCCACTTGTTAAGTTTTACTCTTTTTTTTGGTATAATTACAATTATAGTTTTAGTATGTTATGGATTGGCTTCGTGGTATCCAGTTCCGTTACCTTGTGTGTAGTTTCCGACGTAGTGAGGTTTGGAGTATAAAGGACCAGCTCTTTGTTAGCAGTCATGTTACTTAAGTGTCCGAGATTTGCCTGTGAAGCTTGTAGCCTGGGTAGTGACTTGCCTGTGTGGCTTATAGCCTAGGCAACGAGTTGTTGTAGCAGTGTGCCAGTGAGACTGTGGTTTAGGCACTTTAGTAGTTGGGTTAACTAATGATTTTATGTTAGTCCTGTAGTCTTACTTTTCTTTTGAGGACGTTATGTTTATTATCATGAGTATGTTTAATTGTTATTTACTGTCATGATGTGAGCATGAAATGGTTTGGCTATTGATGTTGCCAGTGAGACCCATTGGGGTTGAGGTGTCTGTGGTTACGGTGTTGTTTTGGGTAGCCCCTACTGAGCCAGTGACTTGTTGAGGCTCACTCCCCTACAGTTCTTTTTAGGGATTGCCGAGTGTTTGGCTTGCAGCGGCGTTGTGTCAGACTTGTACCACCAGCAGTTGTTTAGTAGTTAGTGTTGTATGAGCTTGCGCTCTCTCGAGGTATGCCCCAGGTAGTTGTACTCTTTTAATTGGACATGTATTAATGTAATGGGACAGTTGTACAAATTTGTGAACATATATGAGCACATGTACTTTCTTGTGTCTTATATTCTTGTGGTTTGTCTTTTATACTCTTACTGGACACGTGTGTGTGATATCCCTTGCGAGACTTCGGTCCGTTCACGGGAGGCGGATCTAGATATGGAGCCTTATTGGGCATAAGTACCCCGGTCCGTCACAGTTGGTATCAGAGTAATGTTCAGTTAGAATATGAAAAGACATTGAAAGTATAATGTCCCAATACATGGATTAATGTTCACTGCTGGTAGTAAGTCTGAGGTTTTGTGTGATATAAAGTAGTTTTTACAGGAGTTTTTGGCACGTAAACCGTGTGTTTCTGTTTGTTAGAGTGGCAGTTGTGAGCAGTTGTTGTGCCACAATGTGGATAGTAGCATAAGTTGTGTGATAGCATCCTGGCACTAGTGCAGTTAAAGCAGTTAAAGTATAGAATATTTCTGTGATAGATCAGTTTGGTTGTTAAAGATTTACAGTTAAAGGAATTGAAGAGATTAATAAATTTGAATATGGAATTCAGTAAATAGGTTATAATGAGATAGAAAGTTGGCAGAGACAGGTGTATGGTAACAAGGTGATAAGGATCAGGTCAGTGTGTGTGTGATAAGTTGCAGTTGAGAACCTCAGTAGAGGTATTGTGGCATTAGAGATCTGAGTCAGATGATATTAAGAAACAGTATGGATGAGAATGTGATTAGTATTATGAAGAGTTTGATATAATCAAGAAAAATAGATCAGCTTTAAAAGAGGTATCAGTACATAAAAGAGCAGTGATTTATGGCAGATAGATTAAATATGCCTGAGATCAGAAATTTGAGAAAAGTGTTGTTATGAATAATGATGATAGCAGGAAGTGTGATATGAAGATTTGTACAAATAAGTATAGAAATGATTAGTTGAATAAAGAAAGAAAGAAAAGAAGGATTAGTGTGCAATAAGAATTTGTGAAAATTGCACAAGAGGAATATTTAGTTGATGAATGACAGATTATGAAAAGTTTTTCAGAAAGAACATTTAAAAAAAAGAGGTATTTTGCAGAAAAGATATGAATTAGAGAAATGAAGAATTTAGCAAATGATGAAGTGAATAAGATCAGAAGAGTCAAGAAATATCAGTTAAAGTTTGCATATTGATGCAAAGAAATGATTTAATTGAGCAGAAAGGAATTGTTATTAAGATATTTCAGGATTTAAATGCTGGAGCAGATTGATTAAGAATATTTGAAAAGTTTATGCCCCAGAATTATGGGAATTTGCCAGAGAATGTCAGTAAAGCAGGAAAAATATATGAAAAGCACAATATGTCAATAGCGGTTTGGTAGATCAGAAATTGTAGTAATTTCTTCAACATAAATTAATTGAATGGGATGATTTGAGAAGCAGTTGAAGCCAGAAGAAAATAATTGAAAGTAATAATGTAAGCAGAAATTGTGGAATATTTTGCAAAAGTGTTCAGTGTGATCAGAGTAGCGTAGCGGAAGCGGAAGCAAAGAAAGATTTAATATTCAGAGATTGTTCAAGTTTGCTTGAATAAGGAGAAAATGTAAAGTTTTGCGCAGCCAAATAAAGGAACAGAGTTTATTATGGTCTTTGATCAGAGATTGACTTAAAGCGGTATGAGCAGAATAATATGAAAGGACAGAAAATTCAAAGATGATGATTGGTTTTCTTTGAAAAAGTGTCAGTTGTGAATGTAGATGAGGCAGGATAACAGCAAACAGTGATAAAGGGAAAAAGAAAATGGTGGCATGAAAGAATATTACAGTGTAAGATATTTGAGAAAGATAAAGCGGTCTCGAAAGAAATATTGCAAACACAGCTAGAAAATTGTGGAAGCAGGTTCAGTCCAAAGAGATAAAGCACCATTGGCAAGGAAGAGTCGCCTACGGTTGAAAGCTAAAGAAAGGCAATGGAATCGACAGAATAGAGTAATTGTGAGATGAATTGAAAGACTGAAGCAGAGAAAGAGTATCCTACTTGTTCTGTGTTTGGCTTTATTTGTTTTTAGGTGATAATCCGAATTATTGTGATTTGTTTTATATGTCGAGGATGACATTTGTTTTTAGGTGATAATAATGTAACGTCGCTTATTTTTGGATCCTTTTTGGATCATGTGTGTTGTGGTTGTGATGGCTGTTGTAAGGCCAGTGTGGTGTAGACGCGTGGTGTGTGTAGGTGTGGTGCAGGTTAGGTCCCGAAATGAAATAGGACCTGTTGCAGTTGAGTAGGAGTTGGCGGCCAGGGGTGGTCGTTGACTTGTTGGCGTCCAGGTAGGTTGCCGTTGACTGCATGATCTTGGCGGCATTAGATGTGGACGCTGAGGGTGGCGGTTGCTGTTGGCGGCATAGGGGTTGACGCCAACCTGAGAATTCTGCAGGTTATAGGGTCACCCGAGAGCAGGTTTTCCACCTGCCTCTCTCTTCCCCTTGCCCCAGCTTCGCGTCCCCGTGTTTCTAGAGCTTCCAACAGGTACTGAAGGATGCTTGGAGGACCGTGGAACGTGTGGCGGTGACGAATCGCGCGAGGAATTGCCGTGGCATGGTGCAATTCCCGTGGGAGTTCGCGGAGGGTTCGGTGTGAACCAGGAGATTGCGGGAGGTTTGAGCCTATTCTGAGGTAGGGGTCGAGCCTTGTTAGCTTGTTAGAAACATTAAAACACGACTTAACCACTTGAATCAGCATGATAATGCATTTTCGGATTAAGTTGCACCATGAAGGGATAATGGATGGTTTGAGTAATTTAATGTACGTAGCATGCTGTGTTGGGTTGTTTTGGGTTCATGCATGTTTAAAGAACCGTTCCAGTACATTTTCTGGTAGTTTTAACGGTTGGAAAACCTGTAGAGCTGGATTAGGGTTTCTGCAGGGTTTAAGGCCGGAGAACTTGGCGTCAAGATCGCTTGTCGCCGAGCTCATCAGCCGGGATATAAACGGCTAGATCGCTTGCCGTCTATTTCTTATAAGCGGCAGTCGATGTTGCCGCCAACTCGTGCATGTACTCATGCAGTGTGGTTTACGTAGCTTTTCTGGTTATGAGTATTGTGTGTTTGTGTGTGCATGGCGATGACCGGTGTGAGCCTAGCCATGACTTTGTGGTGTTTGGGCAGTGAAGGTCCATATCGACCTAGCCCTGGTTTGTTGTTGTCTTTCGAATAATATTATATAGATTTATGTATTAAGTGGTGTGTGTTGCCACGGTGGTCATGAGATGACCAATGATAGGCAAGTTTGTGGTTCAGTTATGTGTTGGTGTGGGATAACTTTAGGGTCACACGGTGACCGTTGTTAAGCTAATCCTAACACTTGTATATTGTGAATTATAAGTAAAGGCTATATGTGTAAGTATCGTGGTTTGTGCTAGCCGAGTGTGGTGGTCCGGCGCCTATTCCGGAATGCCTCTCTAGTCGGGTACCCCAGGTTCTTTGTGAGCCAGGCACGTGTGTTTGTTGTGCTCGGGGTTTTGTCCCGGTACTTGTGTTGTACTGTCGAGGTCTGTGTCGTCTTCCTGGACACCCTCACTCCTGAGTTTGAGTTGTACGTCCGGCTGAGGGAAAGACGACAGTGGGACAGCGACTTCCGAGAGTTTGTTCTTTTGTCGCTTGTAGCGCGCTCGTAGTTGGGGGTACGAACACCAGTAGTCGACACTAGTCCCCAGCTAGTCCTGTTTTCCAGTGCCTCACTTTAGAGTGCTACGGCCAGAGACTCTAGAGGTGCCAGGCATGGGCCTGCAGTTGTGTGTCTGCAAGTGTGGTGTTGGTTGGTCTCCATAGTTGTTTGACTTCTTCCTTGTGGAGCGGCAGTTGGACCTTTCGTCCGTGACTGCGAGGCTGAGAGGTTGTTCTTGTGTTGTGTTGTCCGGGTTGGATACTGGCCTGATCAGCCAGTAGTTCGTTCCCGTGTGGTGGCGTCGTTCTTTCTGACTCGTGCTTTGCCTATTCTGGCTGTAGTTTGACTCGTGCTTTGCCACTGGCTGTGGTTTGTGAGTTTATGACTCGTGGTCGAGGTTTGACCAGTTCGAGGTGTGCTCTGGTGTTGGCACAATTGTGGTTGAGTTGTAGTTTATGTGATTTTCCGGTTGAGGTTTTACTTGTAATATTGTGCTTAAATAAAGGTATAATATAATCATGGTTCAGTGTGGTGTTTATCGCCTACTTATACCTTTGTTCGGATATTTGTGTTGTGGTACCTCAGAGTAGCAGGTGCCTATTTCCTTCATGGGTTATTTTATAGTTTTGTGGTGGTACATTGTGTACCAACCTTTTCAGGTTCTCGTGTGTGGTGGAGGTCTTGTGGTTTGACCTGCCACTTGTTGTATCCTAACTGTTTTAAGTAGATCTTTGTTTATAATTTATTGTGGATTAGTTTGTGATTATTAATTATGTTACCTTTGTGGGTAATTTGCCAATGAGGCTTATGGCCTAGGCATATTATGGTTTAGTAGAGCTGTGCTCCGTGGAGGCCGTGTGAGACCTTCCACTTGTTAAGTTTTACTCTTTTTTTTGGTATAATTCCAATTATAGTTTTAGTATGTTATGGATTGGCTTCGTGGTATCCAGTTCCGTTACCTTGTGTGTAGTTTCCGACGTAGTGAGGTTTGGAGTATAAAGGACCAGCTCTTTGTTAGCAGTCCTGTTACTTAAGTGTCCGAGATTTGCCTGTGAAGCTTGTAGCCTGGGCAGTGACTTGCCTGTGTGGCTTATAGCCTAGGCAACGAGTTGTTGTAGTAGTGTGCCAGTGAGACTGTGGTTTAGGCACTTTAGTAGTTGGGTTAACTAATGATTTTATGTTAGTCCTGTAGTGTTACTTTTCTTTTGAGGACGTTATGTTTATTATCATGAGTATGTTTAATTGTTATTTATTGTCTTGATGTGAGCATGAAATGGTTTGGCTATTGATGTTGCCAGTGAGACCCATTGGGGTTGAGGTGTCTGTGGTTACGGTGTTGTTTTGGGTAGCCCCTAATGAGCCAGTGACTTGTTGAGGCTCACTCCCCTACAGTTCTTTTCAGGGATTATCGAGTGTTTGGCTTGCAGCGGCGTTGTGTCAGACTTGTACCACCAGCAGTTGTTTAGTAGTTAGTGTTGTGTGAGCTTGTGCTCCCTCGAGGTATGCCCCAGGTAGTTGTACTCTTTTAATTGGACATGTATTAATGTAATGGGACAGTTGTACAAATTTGTGAACAGATATGAGCACATGTACTTTCTTGTGTCTTATATTCTTGTGGTTTATCTTTTATACTCTTACTGGACACGTGTGTGTGATATCCCTTGCGAGACTTCGGTCCGTTCGCGGGAGGCGGATCTAGATATGGACCCTTATTGGGCATAAGTACCCCGGTCCGTCACACTATAGGTCGTTTTGGACCTGGACTAAAACCACCTTCATATCATATGTTAAGAATGCCCCTTCTCAAAAAAATGGTGGAGAAGACAAAGAAAATGCAGGAAGAGTATTTGGAACATTGGAAATTGTATGGATGTACCATCATGTGTGATGGATGGACTGATAAAAGGCAAAGAAAGTTGATTAATTTCTTAGTTAATTGTCCAGAAGGTACATTCTTTATGGAATCATTTGATGTTTCACATCAAAAAGAGGATGCCGGTTTACTTTATGAATTGTTGGATAAAATGGTTGAGAAAGTTGGTGAGGATCATGTTGTACAAGTTGCGACTGATAATGCATCTTACAATATTGCAGCTAGAAGGATGTTGATGGAGAAGAGAAAAAAATTATTTTGGACACCATGTGTAGCTCATTGTCTTGATCTTATGCTAGAGGACATTGGGAAGTTGAAAGAGTATGCAGACATTTTTTAAATCCCAAGCTTTATTTTGAAGCTCGACAGAAGGATGCTAAAGGGGTTACAAAATTTGGAAGTGCTTTCATGAGATGTCTTGAAAAAATGGAGATAGATAAAGATGTGCAAGACAAGATCGGCAATCAAATGATGATGTACATGAGTGCAAGGGGCTCATTTGGGAATCCAATGGCAATTAAAGCTCGTGAAAGAAGATTGCCAAGTGAGTGAAATGATACTTTTTTTTCTTTAGTTTTTTTTATTAATATGAGACATGCACGGTAAATTTTTTAATTGACAAATTTATTTACAGCTGATTGGTGGCTGCAATATGGTGTGGATACACCGGAGTTGTAGAGTTTTGCATTGAGAATTTTGGGACTCTGTTGTAGTTCTTCTGGATGTGAACGCAATTGGAGTGTATTTAAATTATAAGTATAATTATCTATTTATATTCTTAGTCTCTTATGCACTAGTGGAAATTTTTTTTTTTTTTTAGATTCATACAAAGAAGAGGAACCGGTTGGAGCATAAAAAGTTGAATGATTTGATTTTTGTGCAATACAACCGACGCCTTTGTGAGAGATTCAATGAAAGGAAGAACCATCCAGAAAGATATGATCCTATTTGCTTAGAAGAGTTGGATTGGGGAAGCTCATGGATGACAAAAGATGATGAAGACTTGGTTCATGATGGAGGCGATCTCACTTGGGAAGTTGTGGATCAAGCTATGGGAGCATCATTGGAGAGGGCTAGAAGGGGACAAATACCTATAAGAACAGCATTTTCACAATCTATGGTCATGGGAGATGATGATGAAGATGAAGAGTTGCCG
This sequence comes from Colocasia esculenta, assembly GCA_014218235.1. Taxonomy (NCBI): domain Eukaryota; kingdom Viridiplantae; phylum Streptophyta; class Magnoliopsida; order Alismatales; family Araceae; genus Colocasia; species Colocasia esculenta. The sequence continues at coordinate 199,988,632 of CM024753.1, forward strand.
GATGAGGAGGATGAAGACACAAATGATGATGATGGCGGCAATCGGGAAGATTCAAATGAAGAAGAAAATGAAGACCATGGTGGAGAGGAGCAAGCATGTGACATGGGCGACATGGCTCTTGAGAATGCCATGTTTGGTTTTAAGATTTAGATGTCAGGTTATCACTTTATGAGTTTATTCTCTTAACACTTTAGACATTTGTGAACTTCCTTTTTATGAGTATTTAGTACTTCTTTGTTGTTGTGGACATATTTTTTTATAGCTTATCTTTATTATGTGATGAGTTTGTGTTTATGTGTTATTTGAGAGTTATTATTTGATATTGTCATATTATTTCATAGTCTTTTTTTTTGCAAATTTTAGAATAACTTTGCGAATTAAAAGGTTAGTAACATTATGTTATGTATTTCATTCATTGATATTAGTTTCTTCTTCAAATTTTTAGCATTTATGACTTAATTTTCTGCAATTTTATTTTCTATAATTTTCCTGTAATATAATTTCTGCAATTTAATTTTATGTAATTTAATTTTCTACAAATTTTTTCATGCTTCTGATTTTTTTTTGTAATTTTCTTATATTTTATTATGTTATGTATATTAGGAAATATGTATTTTAGATTTTTTTAATTGGTGGCTTAAATGTCGCCTAAGCGATGCCTAAGCAGACGCTTAAGCGCCTAAGCACTTAGGGACCCCGTGAACGCCTTGGTTCACCTTGACGCCTTGACAACTATGGAGCCGAGACGACCAAGCCGATGAATCTCGTCTGAGGCGCGCCTGGCCGACGTGTGACGTTGGTTCCGAGCTCCAGACCTGACCTGGAAAGCCCGCCGAGAAACCTCGGCGGGGAGACACTCCGACGCTCTTGTCAATCGCTAGCTGAGCAGAATGGCCTAGCTTGGGGTAGAACAGCGTACCTGTGCCCGTGGAGTGTCTGCCTCTTATATAGTGTTAGGACACATGTGTTACAGCTGGACAACCCCGCCAATCTCGCTGGGGGTTTCCGTAATTATCGCCAAATTGGAAGTCGCCAGCGCCCTACCAGGTCATCGCGACCGTGGTCTTAATGGCCGCATTTATCGATCCCATAATCTTCGGACCTTACCTTACCTGCTTTGTCGACGACGTGATCAACGCTCCGGAGAGCCCGCGATCATGCCGATCTCCACGTCGGCTACGTCCGAGATGAAAGAGTTCTCGGCCGAGCTCAAGAAGACGGCCCGAGGAGTAAAGCTGAAGATATCTTCGATCTGACTTGTCGGATAGTATGCTTTCCCTCGATATAAAAAGGATGTAGGCCTATGCCCTTGATGAGGTCGGTCGAGCCTGAGGATTGAACCGACCTATCGGGATATCCCCGTGTCATTGGCCCCCCAAGTTCACGTCGGACCGCGAACGTGGGCCGAGGTGAATCTGATGTAATTTTTTGCCAGAAGTTTGCATGTGGCCACGTGACTGTGTCAGCCCACGTGGATCGTATGATGTCACCTTCGGTCAGACGCCGCCCTGCCACGAAGTCATATCACGACGTTGTCAGAGCCGCCCTGCGCTGTATTATCGCTTCATCTACTGTACGGCGACGTCAACCGCCATAATGCCTCCTCGGCTCCCGTGCGCCATCATGGTGCTTCTCGCCACCCGCGCCGATTGGAATCTGGGGCGGAGCCCAACGACCAATCCAGTAACGCCACAAGTCCAGATCTGAACCGCCGTTCACGGCCGATGATTATTCACCGTTGGATATGACTGCCCCCCCCCCTAAATTAAATAGCGAGGTCCACTACCGAAAAACTACCCTTGCTTTCGTGCGCGAGCGCCTCTCACACGACCAGCCGACAATCCTGACGACCTCCGAGCTGTGATTCGAGCGCTTGTTTGCTTGCTTCTTCCCTTCAGATGTAAGCCATGAGCTCTACCTCGTATAGTCCCTCTCCTCCCTCGTCTGGAGGTTCTCCTTCCGAGAGCTTCACTGCTTCAGATCCTTCCGGAGTGGATTCTCCCTGTCCTCTAAAAAGGATGGAATTGGAGGGTGCTCGGACCAACACTCAGGCGTCGGATCGCGCCGAGGAGTCTTCTGATTTGGTGGTCGGTCCTGGTGACTATGTTCCCAGACAGCCTTCCTCTCACACCTCGGGATCTCATCGGCAAGCCGACACGGTAGTCGTCGCTCAGTGCGAGATCGACGAAGAGACCCTACAATGGATGAGGAGTCATCTAGGTCCCATCTTCCCCGAGGATTTTACCATCTACTCTTCCAAACAGCTTCGTGCCCATTATTCCATGCCGAGGGGAGTTTGTATCTACTCGGAGGCAGTCCAAGCAGGCTTCCGTCTGCCCCTCCATCCCTTCGTTATTCTTCTTCTCGTCAAGCTAAGAGTCACTCCATCACAACTGACCCCGAACTCTTGGAGGTCGGTTGTCGGCTTTCTAGCTGTCTGTGCCATGGCCGAGGTCCTTCTGACCTCGTGCCTATTCTTTCACTGCTTCTCCATAAAAGCCTTCGGAGATTGGCTGTACTTCGCAGCCCGGTCAGGTCGGAAAATTCTTGGTCGAATGCCCTCCTCTGTCCACAATTGGAAGAGGAGCTTTATTTTCGTTCATTCTCGGTCCGAGTGGCCATTCCCGACCACTTGGTCGGCCGTAAACCTTCGTGACAAAAATTTCCATCCACCAAATCTTGTTGCCTCCGAGCTCTGGGAGTTTGAGTCTTTGCAGGAGGTGGAGCCTCCTGACCTACTCGAGCCTTCCGAGAAGTTGTTCAAGTTGATAGCCGAGGCTAGCTGAGGTCTGACTTTATTTTCGACATTCTTCCTCTAGTCGTCGTTTGATCTTTTCTACTAACTAATCGATCTCACAGTGATGGCCGACAAGGGCAAGTTGTCAACGCCATCAGCGAGGGCGAGGAGTACCGTCCCCCTTTTCGAGATGGCCACGCGCGAGCTTATGTCAAGAAAAAAGAAGAGTGTAAACCGAGGTGCGAAGCGCGGCCGACCGGCCGAGACCGACATCCCCACTGCTGCCTCGTCACACTCGGCCCCGCAGTCGTCAGAGAGGATGCCCTCCAAACGTTCTCGGGCTGCCCCAGCATCGACTGAGGTCACTACCTCAGGTTCCTCTCTCCCGACATCGCCCAGTCAGTCGAAGGAACTTAGCGTCATGGAGTGGGACCAATAAGCGGTACCAACTGGAGTCAAAGCATGTTCATCGACCCGGAAATCCAACGAGGTCATTGAAGACTTCTACAGGGCAACTCAAGAGCAACTGCGTCGTTTGGGACGCTTCTGCTCCGGGTTGAATCCTCCCAAGCTTCTGCCGAGGCGCATGTAGCCGAGGCTGAGGCTAAACTCAAGGCCGAAAGGAAGCTGAGAGCCAAGGAGGCCGAGAAGGCGGACATGCTGCTCCAGGACGAGAAGAAGGCCCTCAAGGCGGAGCAGGCGACCCATGAGGAGACAAAAGCCGAGACTGCACGACTGGTGGCCGAGGAGCGAAAGAACGCAATCGACGATGCCATTGCTGACTATCAGGAGTCTAACGAACTTAAAGCCGAGGTCGTCAAGCTCTTCAAGCAAGGGTATGACTTTTGCCTTGAACGTGTTCGGGGACACTTTCCAAACATCAACCTCTCCGAGATCGTCTTTGATGCCGAAGAGGACGAGGAAGCAGACGCCGAGGACAGGGACGAGGGCCTCGCCGCTGTCATTGACGATGCTCTAACCAATGCCGTTGAAAGCGCTTTGGAGACAGCCGCCGAGAACGTCATAGCTGACGAGCCCACCGTGCGAAGCTCAGGTCAGCACTGACGATGTCATCGTGGACTGATTTCCTCATGTTCGTATACGGCGCCTCGCCGAACACTGTATCCTTTCTCTTTATCAATAGAAATTTGCGAACCTTTTGTCGTCGATTTGTTCGAGAGCTTGTCCTTCGACTCACGTCAGCCATTGCTACTCTATCTTGACGAGCTTAGCCTTTCAGCATGTCGTAATTCCATCTTAACGAGTGCCGAAGCGACCTCGCCGTTAACTTTGGTTTGCATCCTACCAAATTATGGCCAATGGACAACATAGTACGCCCATGTCCGCTAAAACAACTTTTGAGGTCGGGTCAGATCTTTTCAAAGTGTCGTGGAACGAGAGAAATCGTTCGTCAACATTCATTGCGTCTGAGTGACCATGGCTTTATCTCACGTCATACATCGTCTCAGTTCCTGACGAGTGCCTAGGCGTCCTCGTTCAACGAACTTGTCCACGTCTCACATGTGCTGAAGCGACCATGTCTTCCATTTACGTCGGACGTTGTCTCTCAGTTCCTAACGAGTGCCTAAGCAACCTCGTCCAGTGAACTATGACGTCCACAACCTCACGTGTGCCGAAGCAACCACGTCTTCCATTCACATCGGACATCGTCTCTCAGTTCCTGACGAGTGCCTAAGCGATCTCGTCCAGTGAACTACGACGTCCATGTCTCACGTGTGCCGAAGCGACCACGTCTTTTTTGCTGTTCTCTCGTTGTTGGGATCAACCGAGTGCCCACGGGATAACAAATCACGATGCCATAATGCAACTGGCAGAGTTTCAACTTTTCAGTCACAGTCAAATCATGCACATTCAGATGAAACATAACGTTACTGATAAATCACAATGAATAGAGTAGGTTTCTAGTGCATCCGACCTGTCGACCTTAACGACGGCCTCACACCCGAGGTCTTTTATCACATAATATGGGTTTTTGATTTAGTGTACGCATAAGCGCTATTACATAATAAAAGAAGATGATGCTCTAAGCAACTCATCATTTCCTCTTTTTGATCGTTCTCCGAAAATTCTTGTCGGGGTGACCTTATACACCTGGTCGGCCCCCTTGCCGTTCATAGATAATGCCTCAGGGGCTTCCTAATGCCTGTACTTAGTTGAGTTCACCTAACGAGGTGTGGGGAAAGCCGCACTGACCTTTAGTAGCATTTTCCCACAGACGGTGCCAATGTTACTGTAAGCATAACATAGATCGACTCAGACCGAGGTGACCGCTGAGGTGCTTCTCGCCGAAGAGTGAGTCGAGAGACCAAGCCGATGAATCTCGTCTGAGGCGCGCCTGGCTGACGTGTGACGCTGGTTCCGAGCTCCCGACCTGACCTGCAAACCCCGCCGAGAAGTCTCGGCGCGGCGGGGAGACACTCCGACGCTCTTGTCAGTCGCTAGTCGAGCAGAATGGCCTAGCTTGGGGTAGAACAGTGTACCTGCGCCCGTGGAGTGTCTGCCTCTTATATAGTGTTAGGACACCTGTGTTATAGTTGGACGACCTCGCCAATCTCGCTGGGAGTTTTCGTAATTATTGCCGAATTGGAAGTCGCCAGCGCCCTATCAGGTCATCGCGATCATGGTCTTAATGGCCGCATTTATCGATCCCGTAATCTTCGGACCTTACCTTACCTGCTTTGTCGGCGATGTGATCAACGCTCCGGAGAGCCCGCAATCATGCTGACCTCCACGTCAGCTACGTCCGAGATGAAAGAGTTCTCGGCCGAGCTCAAGAAGACGGCCCGAGGAGTAAAGCTAAAGATATCTCCGATCTGACTTGTCGGATAGTATGCTTTCCCTCGATATAAAAAGGATGTCGGCCTATGCCCTTGATGATGTCGGCCGAACGCGAGGATTGAACCGACCTGTCGGGATATCCCCGTGTCAGAAACTATTTTCACATATCTTTTAATATTTCATCAAAATTGAATTGAAGCTGCTAGCTTAGATTGATATGATAAAGAAATGAGATTAAAGGAAAAATAAATATTAGAAATAATTTTTATTAAACATTAAGATAATATAGTAAAAGATAAATTAATTAAGAATCTCTAATTATAACAGAGAGATCATTAGTCATTACTATAACAAGACTTGATGTATGTTATAACATAAAATAATATTTACTATAAAAAATTATAATTCTATCAAGAATTAATGAATAAGTCAAACATCTGATAGAAATTCTTAATTAATTTATCTTATAGTAAAACTGAGTGTTTTAGGAGGGGAGAGTGTTTCACATTCACCAAATCAACTTTGTACATATATTGTGAACAAGATAATGATAGTTGAGATTTGATTTCTCCATATAGACAGAATATTTCTATTTTCTAAAAAATAATTTTTCGCTTACTCTAGTGGGGGAAGTATTTCGCAAGAAATATTTATAAGTTAGATATTTTTTCCTTTTATCTTTGTATATAAACAAAAATGCATGATTTTTTATGAATTTTTTAAAAAGTACAAATACATAATTTTTACCCTTTTTAAAAAAGTTCTCTTGTAGATTCTATCCGACTTGCACCTCTCTGGTTCCTTCCACCCACCGACGCTTCCATCCTCCGCTTCAACTCCTGCACTCTGCTCCACACGCCCCTGTCGCCGTAGGCCCTCATCAGCATCGTGTAGATAGCTGGGTGCTCCCCTTCCAGCCTCCCCATCAGCTCGGCGGCCGGCAGCCCGTGCTCCAGGCTCGAGTGCAGGCCGCATGCGCCGGCCAGCGCACCCAGCACCACCGCGTCTGGCTCGAACGGCATCTCCCCCACCAGCCGTTCCGCCTTCTCCAGCTGCCCCGCCCTCCCGAACAGGTCCACCATGCACGCGTAGTGCTCCGCCCTCGGCCGGATGCCGAACTCCGCCTGCATCGACCCGAACCGTCGCTCGCCCTCCTCCGCCATCCCGCTGTACGCGCACGCCGTCAAGACGCAGACGAAGGTAACGTGGTCCGGGGCGACACCTGCGGCCTTCATCCTCTCGAACTCCTCCAGCGCCCGCGAGAAGAGGCCGTGCCTTGCGCAGCAACCGATGATGGAGTTCCAGGAGACTAGGTTCTTGTCACCGTCCTCCATGGAGTCGAAGATCCTGAATGCGGCGCCGACGTTGCCGCACTTGGCGTACATCTCGACGAGGGAGGTCAGCAGGACGACGTCGGCGGGGAGGCCGGACTTGAGGATGCAAGCATGGGTCAGCTCGCCCAGAAGAAGTGAGGAGCTACCGGCGCAGGCGCCAAGCACTGCGGAGTAGGTAAACTCGTTTGGAGGGACGCCAGACGTCCTACGCATTTCCACGAACAGGTTGAAAGCGTCTGCGAAGCGCCGGGTCTGCACGCATCCATTGATCACGGAGGTCCACGAGACCACGTTCTTTCCTGGCGTCTTGTCGAAGTACCGCCGAGCTTCGTTCATGTCTCCGTTTCGTATGTGCCCGTTCACCATGGTGGTCCAGACGAACGCGTTCTTCACCGACGTGGCATCGAAGGCCCGACGGGCCTCGGCAACGCGGCCCATGGCCATATAACCCTCCACCAACACGGTCCACGAGACGGCGTTCTTCACGGGCATTTCCTCGAACGCCCGGCGAAGTCCGACAGGGTCCCGCGCCGCCGCGTACCCGCCGACCAGCGCCGTCGCGACGAACGCGTTGGAGCTCAGCTTCGCCGAGCGTACCGCCACCGCGTGGAGCGGCGGTACAAGGACGGCGGGCTCCCGCGCGTCCGCCGCCGCCGCAAGCACCGTCGCCATCGTGGGCGCTGTGGGCTGCGCCCCCGCTCTGCCCATGCGGAGGAAGTGGCGCAGGGCGCCCTCCGGGTCGCCGGCGCGGCGGAGGCCTGCCAGGATGGTGTTCCAGGAGACGGCGTCCCTCTGGGATGCGGGCATGTCCTCGAAGAGGGCCGCCGCGGCGGGAAGTTGCCCCGCCCGGACGTAGCCGGCCATCATGAAGTTCCAGGTGGCGGCGTTCCTGCGGCGGGGGTCCGAGACGTCGAACAGCTTCCGGGCGTCGGCCAGGCGGCCGTCGCGGATGTAGCCATTAATGGCTGCGTTTAGAGGAGACGCCTGAGGTGCCAGCCTAGCGGTGGCGTCGCGCATCACCGGTGAGGAGGTGACCGTATGGTCAGTAGGCAGGATCCTGTCTGCCCGCGGTGTCTTGTTCGAACAAACAAGTTACACCATGCGTCCATGCCTCACGTGGCCCAGCGCTCATGTAATTTTGGGTTTATTGTATTTAGGGTAAATTAATTAAGAGATTCTAACTGATATTTGATTTATTTTTTAGTTTTTGGCATAAGTATTATTTCTAGTTACAGTATACATTAAATCATGTTACAGTAAAGACTTCTCTATTACAATCAGAGATTTTTAATTAATTTTTCTTGTATTTATATAAAAAATATTGTTAGATGTCAGATGTGTCGTATAGATTTATGCCCAGTCTCGTGATTGATCAATGAGAAAAGTTTGTTGTATTTATTATAGAGAAGAATTTAGTAGACTTGAGTTTTATACTTTACACTTGTACTTCTTTTTTATTATTAATTAATAAAAAGAGGGTGCAATGCACTCATCTAATAGGAAGGGAGAAGTACAAATGTAAAGTGTAAAATTCAAGTACACTAAGTTATTCTCTTTATTATAATAGTAAATACAGTAAATTGACGTTTAAAATGACGTCTGTGTGGTGTCACCTTATATGTCATGTGAAAATGATGGTGACAGGTGGCCGATGGCGGGCAGCGGCGATCAACTAAAATATAAATTTTAAACTCTAAAATATAAATCTTAAATTTTAAAATATAAATCTTGGACTTTAAAATATTATTTTTAAGATTTAAAAATATTAAGGGAGAATTAATAATTGCTCCCTAAGAGAGAATTGATATGATTTTTTAATCCCTGTCAAATTTTTCAGCACCGCATGGTCCCTATTTTTTGCGAGACTTATTTTTAGGTCCCTCCTTATATAACTATGTAACTTATGTAATTATGTAAGTATTTAAGTATGTAACTTGTACTTCAATAACTATGTGAGTTACATAATTATGTAAGTACTTCATAATTATATAAGGGGTTTTTTATTTAAATAATCATATTTAATTAATTAATTAATTAATTAATCATATTTTAAAATTAATTCCCAAAATAGACCGGGGGACTAGGTTCGAAGCTTCGGAGTCGGCATTGTTAATGCCGACTTCGAAGTCGGTGTTGAGAATGCCGACTTTGGAGTCGGTGTTGGGAATGTCGATTCCGAAGTCGGCATTCCCAACACCGACCGTCTCCCTTAAAACCATCGCCCCAACCCCCCCCCCCCCCCCTCTTTCTCACCCCGCCGCAGACGCACGCTGGAGCTCGCCGCGCAATCGCCCTCGTGATTTTGGCCTCCGCCGCCTCCTCCCTCACACCTCCCACCCCCTCCCCCCCCCCCCCCCCCCCCACCCAACGCCGCCGCCTCTACCCCCACCCCCCCTCCACCCGACGCCGCCTCCTCCCTCACCTCCCCCACCCGGACGCCTCCTCCTCCCTCACCTCCCCCGCCCCACTCACCCTCAACCACCTCCTCTCCTCCTCCACCAACCCCCTCAGCCGCCGCCCTCTCTTCACACAGGTATGTTCATTTCTACATTTAATATTTTTATTATATTATTGATGTTAATTTTTTATGAATGTTAGGTAAGTATAAATTTGATGTATAAATATTTTTATTTGATAAATGTGATTTGTTTAAATATTTTTGTTTGTCAAATGTGATTTATTTATCTTATAAATGATAGATATGACTAGTTCAAATATTTTTTTAATGTGTTACTATGATGGTGTCTTACGTATTGAGGATCATAAACCTTAATATGAAGGAGATATTGTACGCATTTTGCATGTAAAGAAAGACACAACTTTTACTGAGTTGATGAGGAAATTATATATCTTGACGAAATATGACGAAAGACATATTAAGATTGGTATAACATGTAAGTGGCCTACTTCTATGGGTGAATATATTACTGTGAGAGTTGAAAATGATGAAATGGTTGAAAGTATGTTTGATTTGTATCCTTCTCATGTGTCTACTATACAATTATATTTGGAGAAGGAAGATGTAGATAATATATCTATTCAAGGCAACGATGAAATGCAAACACATGGTCATATTAATAACAACTTGCATACTCAACACTAAGTATCAACAACCAAGTGGACTTTTCACACGTATGTTGAATGATGATGCTGATGCTACTGGATTTTATTCTACTAATGAGAGAGATGTACGGTACGAATCATATGACTACACTTTACTTACAGATTATAACCCTGGTGAGTTGTCTCCCATAATTGTACGAAATATATATTAATTAGTGTGATTAAATTTTGATAAAATTTATAATTTTTATTTGGAGGTCTATTGGCTATGGAGGTGGCTCATCACAGTATCTTTTCATGTCGATCACTGATCCTTCATATACTTTTCACAGTGCAAGCTCATCAGGGTATGTAATTTCATCATCCTCATAAAATATTTTGATGCATTCACATAACATACCATAAATCTTTTGTCATATTTGATTGGTATATATGCACCATGTAACCAAAGAACATGTGATTGAGGAGGATAAAGAAGATGAAATAGATTCACAAGATGATATAGATGACAATGAGAATATGGACGAGAGAGATGATGATATGGACGAGGGAGATGATGAACCATTATTTGATATTGCCATGGTTAATAATATATAAATTGAATATGAGCAAGACCCTCCATATATATTTACTTCTGATCTATAGATAGATGAAGCCATGTTGAATAATTCTCATAAAGGGATAGATGTACTTTGTACTTTAGAGGGTGAAGAGCCTCATGTTGGACAAATTTTTACAAATAAGAAAATTTTGATATATGCATTGCAAATATATTCAGTTCAACATAGTGTCCAATATAAGGTGATACAAAGTCACACGAAGATGTTTACAGCTCAATGCATTCATGATACATGTGCATGGAGGGTTCATACATCAGTTGTCAAGGGATTTGAATATTTCAAAATCAAAAAATATGCTGGACCTCATACATGTGTGAGCCCAATATTGCAAAGTTTCAATCGCCAAAGCACATCTCGTTTTGTTCAAATGTTGATTTTGTTAGCTGTGAAGACAAAGTTAACAATTACACCAGAAGAGATTGTGAGAAGAATACTAGATGAATATCATGTTGAAATTTCATATAAGAAAGTATGGATTGCAAAATGTTTGACTATGAAACAAATCTTCGGCAGTTAGGAATCATCATATGCTACTCTACCCAAGTATCTAGAGGCCCTTCAATTGACAAATCCGGGGACAGTTGTACAGTTCACCTATGTAGAACAACATGTCTTTCATTTTCAGAGAGTTTTTTGGTCATTTGCACCTTCCATACAGGGTTTTCCACATTGTAGGCCATTGATAAGTGTTGATGGAACACACATGTATGGAAAATATCCTGGTGTTTTGATGATTGCTACTGGTGTAGATGCAGATGATGGTTTATTCCCCCTTGCATTCGCTATTGTTGAATCGAAAAATGGCGATTCTTGGGCATGGTTTTTGGCATGCATCAGAGAGTTGGTATTGCAATCATTTCTGATCGACATAGAGGTTTGGAGTATGCAGTACCTGAGATATTTCCTCCTCCTATTGGTTACCATCGTTGTTGTTTGCGACATCTTGCTGATAATTTTCAAAAGACATTTCGTGATTAGACATTGACAGGTCTAGCATGGTCTGCAGCAACTAAAACATGTATCTTTGAATTTCAACATTTGATACAGAAAATAGAAGAAATGAATCCTCAAGTAAAAAAATGGTTGGAAGATGTCGGTTATGAAAGATGGACAAAGGTATATGATGGTGGTAAGCGGTTTAGTATGATGACAACAAATATTTCAGAAAGTTTTAATAGTGTATTGAAAGGTGCACGAGGTTTGCCTATCCATGCTTTAGTGTAAAAAGCTTTCTACAGGTTAAACAAATTTTTTGTTAAACGACGTGAGGATGGTTTGAATTGGGAATCATCATATGCTCCTAATGTAGAAGTCCAACTTCGTGTTACTGAGCTAGAGGCTAGAAGATATCAGGTGATCAATTTTCTAGACATAAGTTTCAAGTCACTAATTCACACGGACATCAATACACTGACAAGTTCGTGTTCTTTGCATGATAGGTCTTCCTTGTGTCCACATAGTGGCATCTTGTAGATCATTTTCAGCAAATATTTCACACTTGAACTTTTGTGATGTATTTTATTCTGTGGAGGTCTATCGACAGATATATGGATTTGCTTTTCATCCTGTCTTGGACAGTCGACATTGGCCTCCGCATCAAGGTGCTACATTGCAACCTCCATTTGGTCGCAGGCAAAGTGGTCATCTATGTAGCGGACGCCTTCATATGCATATGGATACAAATAAAGAAGGGTCATCCCATAACCATTGTAGTCATTGTGACCAACCAGGACATTATAGAAGTACATGTCCAGGGGTGAAACCCCCTCATCATAATTAGTAAGTCATATTTATGTCTTCATATGTATGTGGATACTTATAATTCTTCACACATATTTATGTCTGTTGTTTACACATATTGTTCACACATTGTTATGTCTATTGTTTACATACTTATAATTCTTCTTGTATATAGGCATGACAGAGATGGACCATCTTCCAGGTCCTATAGATACTTCTGTATTATACGCACAAGAGGGGCATAGATCATAGTTGGTTTACTTTGGCCAGGTATTGTTATTGTTAATGTATTGTTGTTGTTGCTTGTGCATAAATTTAATGTTAACAGATTTTAATTTTTTTTCTTCAGGAAACATAAGTTCTTAAATGTTGGGAGCACCATAGGAGCTTGGGTGGTTGGCCAGTTGACCCCCGCATTGTAGATTATGTACATAGAGCTGGTTTATTTCATTTGACTCGGGTTCAGTGGATAAGGTTAGATTGGACATTGATCACTGCCCTTGCTGAGAGATGGAGGAGTGAGACACAGACTTTCCATCTTAGACATGGGGAGATAAGTATCACGTTGCAGGATGTTGCTATTTTGATTGGATTACCTATTGATGGTGATGTTGTTGTAGGAAACACTAGTTTAGATTGGACGGATATTTGTATGGCACTTTTAGGTGATGTCCCAGAGTTGATGAGACGAGGTTCCATAAAATTATCTTGGTTGCGAGAAAGGTTTTCAGTTATCCCAGAGGATGCATCGATGGAGGTTGTTAGACGACATGCTCGAGCATTCTTGTTACATCTTTTGGGTTGTACTATTTTCAGTGATAAGACAGGAAACTCAGTGCCACTTATGTATCTACTGCTTCTAGAGGACTGTGATCAAGCTGGTAGAGTGTCGTGGGGTGGTGCGACACTTGCTTATCTCTATCGTCAGCTGTCTATTGCGTGCAAGTCGGATGCCAAGGCCATTTATGGTTCATTGACTCTTCTTCAGGTAATTTGTCATTTAATGCATATTGATTTTACATCTAACAATTTATTGTCTATTCTAAATATTTGATTTATTTTTTAGTTGTGGTCTTGGGAGCGACTACATGTGGGACGTCCTGATATTGCGATGCATCTTTTGCTACAGGACATGCCTTTGGGGCATAGGTTGTAACACCCTCCTCCGACCGCACACACACATATACATATCACATATCACATAGTTCTTGATCGGAAGAGGGGTTACATTAACAAACTTCTTTATGGGCTGACAAATCTATGTAGTGCCCAAGACTAGCAAACTATTCCACAAAGGCATTTTTGGACATTTTATACCTCAACAAAGTAACTTAGTATCAACACCCATTATTTACACAAAACCAAACTTTCTCTTCTAGACCTTTAATAGTACAACAAAATCTCTAAAGAGTCATTAAACTATGCTATTCTTCCTTCCTTTCTTCTTCAGCAGTGGAATTTCGAATCATTTGTTGCTGAGGTTACCTTCACCTTCAATCTGAAAGGGTTGGAGGAAACAAAGGCATGAGTCGTAAGGACTCAGTAGGTGAAAGTAAGCATATATAGATCAAAAACACATTTGATCATGAATTTCATACTTAACAGAAACATATAGCTTAAATTGATTTCATAATGAGCTCAAATAAATTACAGAATAAGAGTCATATTTGTCTTTCAGAATTCAGACCATAACTTGATTTGGAAACAAACTTGATAGGCATCACTGCTCTCAAGAGGTTACTAAATAGACGTAAATACATCCTCAGTGCCTAGGCGATTCCAGCACCTTGGATCTTGTTCATTGCACAAGAACGGGGTTTATTACCCACCATCGTTAGTCCATTGACTTGGATTTACCTACAAACTGTTGCCCTCAGCTGATCACAAGTGGCTGGTGCTACCACAAGTGATCCTAAACCCTCTTTTGAATAGAGCACTGTCTTCATATCATAAATTCCTTTTCATGAGCATAACAAAAATTAGAAATCCAAAGGTAGTTTTGATTGAGAATTAATACAGATATCTTGGTGACAAAGTTGCTCGGAGTTCAATAATACAAGAAAGACAATTGGTTGAGACATGGTTATGATTCAAAGCCAATAACTTCGGAAGATTGAAATCACATAAGAACCCAAGAAGATGAAGATCCACAATTGTCTTCACAAATTATTCACATTTCATAAGGTGTTCAAGCATATGAACTCTCAGGTGATCAGATTTTATAGACTCAGTTACCGAACACTGGAGAATAGACTCAATCGGAGTACTACTCATAATTGTCAATTTTAAGAATAACCCAAGGAGGTTAAGGTACACAATGTGGGTAAACTTTACTGTTGTATGGCAGTAAATATCAATGCAAATAAGGGGGTAACTTGCTAGGCTTTTATGATGAAGTTTAAGCAAGAATTCCACCATGAAAAGTTACTGAAATACACATCAGGACAGTAGGTGTCGACAGCCAGGAAGTGGCTGTCGACAGATAGCAACAGCCATAGCTCGGTTTGCTGGTTCTGTGTCTACCTGTCGACAGCTATAAGCTAGCTGTCGACATCTAACAACAGTCCCAGTTATTTTGAAGTTCTGGAAGACTGGGTCTGTCGACAGCTATGTGTTGCCTGTTGACAGCCGCCAGTTCGCCTTTCATGGTGACTTTAAATGCTCTTTAAGAACACCAAATATGGAACCTATGGATCAAGGTATGAATTATATCAAATAAAAGAACCTATTTGTAGTCTCCACAGTGAGCATATATGCTAAACAAGTAAGACGGAACATGAGGTTTGCATACCGTACTTGTCTAGCTAGAAGCAAAGCATGACATAGTATTGGAAGTATGGCCCTTATTACAAGGATTAGATGGAAAGATTTCTACAAGATAAACTCTCAAACTCAAGGTATTTAATGCTCTAAAATCAAGGTTTGAGGTACAAACATCCAAATGGAAAGTAATCACACTGTTCTAAAGATATCAAAACTTTTAGCAAAGGTAGGAGACAAAGATTGAGAAACGAAAAGGAAATCCTACTGACACACATACTGAAACACGATTTCAAAGGATGGATACACAGTTCAAAAGAGGATTAACAAATTTAAAGGCAAGTATATAGATGATCATAAACTCTTTGGCAAAGGTTGGAGATAAGGACGGAGAAAAGAAGAGAGAAACCTACTAGTACGTAAGTCTACACCTAAAGACATGAGTGTCAATTTAGATACATGGACCCCCAAGGAAAAGAAGTAACCAAAAGGGCTTACCGAACCTTATGACAATGCAAGATCAAAGTGGATGCTTGAACTCCAAGACTTTAAAGGAAGGAGAAGCAAGAGAGGAAGACAAGAAGAAAGAGTGAATCCTACAACAACACTTGATGCGCACAAGCTTCTAGATGTACTGACAAAAATCAAACAAGAGCTTGAAAACTTGAACACCTAAACAATAAGTTTTATAGTATGTTTAGGGGTAAGAGTAAGAGAGGAAGGAAAAGAATCCTACCTAGCTTGGAGAAGATGAAGAAATGCCCACAAGTAGAGGAATAAGCAATTGTAGTTGGTTGTTGCTTAGCAACAACACCTCCCAGCACTACTATTCTGGCTTCCCAGCTACTCCTAGCACAGCTCTAGCAAGAGTTCCAGCAATAGCTCGAACAGAAACAAGGTGCGAGAAGAGAGAACAGTAACTCCTCTTGGTGAAAGTAGCTCCAGCAGCAAGGAACACTACGTGAATAAGGTGGGTGCAAGAACAAGAATGGAAAGGTGAGTACGACGCCCTTTGGGGTGCTTTTATATCCTCCTACACATGCCTTCCAAGATGACACGCCAAACCCCTACATGTTGCTGTAAAAACCTTTTGGTTTTTACAGCTTACACATTTACCATGCAGCCTTATAACCTTACACATAAGGTGATATCATGTTAACCTCTCCCCTCATGAGTGTTGGCCTTTCCCAAGCTTCACACGTAAGCAATCAGGAATTCCCAGAAAAATGGCCACCGTAATTAGCCTAAAATTCAACTGACCCATAAACTTGATGTAAACATGTTCAAATGGTATCCATTTGTCTTAAAATTTCAACCATAGCCTAATATGATGGTTTTACAAATTATGATGATTTTTATTTAATTTTTAGATTTTATTTTACACTAGGTGAAAAATCGCCCGAAAAATACTCGCGTCTGCTTAACTTCGAAGTCCGCACGTTCATAAATCTGGATATTTATATTTTTGATATCCCCACATTTTTCTGAAAATTATGGTGTTCTCAGATTTTTATTTCGTTATAGTTTTTCGATGTCGCCCTGTGGAAGCGCGCACCTCTAAATATATTACTAGAATAGCATTTACTAATATAAATTAATCCTAAATTAGTGTTAATTATATATCATGATAGTGGTTATATTTAATAATCTAATTATTCATAATTTTCTAGTAAATAAAATTTTCGGGGTGTTGCATAGGTAAATTCAGAATATTGTATGACTATTTAATTAAGACTATTTAATTATAGAAATTTACTAACCTACAAATAAATTGTAGGTGGAATGTCTCGAGAGAAGAGATAAATAACCCTCGCCATGTTTTGAGACTATACAGATCAAAGCTTGATCATCAGGAGGACTATCAGGTAAACATAATGAAACCTATTGTATTTTACACAGAGGATAGAATACTTACATTTATACTTACACTTACATCAAACATTTTCAACACAGGTTAGGTAGGAGCCATACATTTCTGATATATTGTTGATGTTACCAGCTGTTTCTAGGCAGGGATCTGATCTTTGGTTGTCTCGGGTTCCTCTTCTTTATTTTTCTATTGTTGAGATGCATGTTCCAGATAGAGTACTTAGACAGTTTGGTAGAGTACAACCTATTCCTGGTCCTGTTGATGTATTAGATCGTGTCACCTGGAAGGGACATGGGCATATTGATTGGACTACATATTTTGCACATTTTGTACAGATGTGGGATCGTCGGAGAGATTACATTATTCCACCAGATGAGGACACATCATACACTGTTGGTAGAGTGGAGTATATGTCTTGGTATTGGTCTATCACCAGGCGGTTCATTGGTCGACCAACTTTTAGTTATGATATGCGTTATGAGTCGCGTGATCACATAGAGAGGAGTTTGGTAGAAGGTATGAGGCATCTACATATGATCATTTCTGATGGCCTTCAGGATGATATGATATCAGACATTACATAGTCTAGATATGTAGCCATGTAGATGTACATTGATAGTGTGCTATCTCAGGTTCAGTGGACAGATTCAGGACCTTCAGAGCCATGTGCAGGATCCTCACAGCAGTCAGGTGATGCAGGACGATCTCAGTTTTCTCCAAATGTTATGACATTTTCACAGCATAGTCTCTATGATGTAGGAGCTTCACATATACTAACAGATGAGGTGATGTCAGATGAGATCACACATTCATAGCCACCACAGTCTATAGTAGGTACATATCGTCGCAGTGACGTCACAGAGGTTTGACTAGCACACTACCACAGCAGAATCAATCTGATCTACTTGGGGAGACATTAGGCAGTATATCAGAGGACATGGATTCTGAGATAGCACAGTCAGAGACACAGTCACAGTCAGAGATAGAGGTTGATGCTCGCGGTGACATATAGGAGCATTGCCACAGTCGTGGTCGTGGTCGAGGTCAAACATCTAGAAAGGGAAAGAAGAGGTGGTTTCCACAGTTCTTTTGAGATATATTCTGTACTTAATATTCTTTAGTTGTTTGTGATTCATAGTTTATTTTGATGTATTTTTCGTGTACATATGCTATTTTGATGTATTTTTTATTTAGACATGTTGTATATGTGACTTAGACATATTATGTTCATTTAGTTTTCAAAGTCCGATAGTATGACAAAAACACTTGGGTGATTTAGACATATGATGTATATGTGACTCAAACATATTATGTTTGTTTAGTTTTGAAAGTCCAATAGTATGACAAAAACACTTGGGGGTAGAGTCGACCTCCTAAGAAAGAACATGGATTGGCTGAAGAGGAGTTGACCTCAGCTCTCTAAAGGAGTCGACCTCATTTCTGCTATGTTGTTCAGAGTCGACCCCAAGTTTCTAAAGGAGTCAACCTCCATACAAATGTTCTGCAAGTGCTAAAGTAGAGGAGTTGACCTCAGGTTTCTAAAGGAGTCGACCCCAATTTTACTCTGTTGTTTAGAGTCAACCTCAGATTTCTAAAGGAGTCGACCCCAATTCTGCTCTATTATTCAGAGTCGACCTCAGGTTTCTAAAGGAGTCGACCCCAATTCTGCTCTGCCGTTTAGAGTCGACACCGCCTCCCACGTGAGTCGACCCCGACTCCGGCGCCTCCACTCCACCATCAGGCGATTTTTTTTTAACACTTTGAAGTCGACACTGTAGTCGGAAATGGGAATGCCGACTCTACAGTCGGCATTGGCAAACACCGACTACGGAGACGACATTGCCAATAGCGACTGCAAAGTCGGCAATGGCAATACCGACTTCGGAGTCGACATTGCCAATGCCGACTCCATGCTAGCATCCGGTCTCCCGATCCCCAAGTTGCCAACGTGGCAACTTGGTGACTAGTTTGGGAAATATTTTTTAAGTATGATTATTTAACTAATTAAATAATAAAATATAATTATTTTAATAAAAAACCCTTATATAAGTATATAACTATGTAAGTTATGTTAAGTATGTAGTTAGTGAAGTACAAGTTACATATTTAAATGGTTACGTAATTATATAACTTACATACTTGCATAGTTATATAATTATGTAGGGAGGGACCTAAAAATAAGTCCCGCAAAAAACAAGAATCATGGGGTGCAAGGAAATCTGACAAAAATTGAAAATTAACATTCGTCCTCTGCTATGGAGCAATTATTAATTATCTCAAATATTAATTAAATTTTTAATATTTTGACTCCAAAATACACATCTTGGGTTCCTAAATGTAAATTTTAAGTTCCAAAATACTACTTTTAGGGTTTAAAAATATTAACTGAATATTTAATATTTGAACTCTAAAATACAAACATTAGGCTCCAAAATACTTATTATAACCCCAAAATATAAATTTAGGTTCCATAATATATCCTTAGGGTTCAGAATATTTACTACATTTTAATAATAATTTAGGGTCCAAAATGGTGATTTTATATGTCATCATCGATCGTCGTTGGTCACCGCCGCCTACCATCCTCGGTCGTTGTTACCGACACCTATTGCCTGTTGCCAACCTATTAGATGTCACACGAGTTACTATCTAAATCTTACTGCCCTTACTGCACTATAGCAATTACAGTAAACATTTGTCTTGACCATTATGTGTATCAGATATTGTACTCATCCATGCACTGATTGAGTCAAGCGTAATCCTATATGACACATCTGACATCTAACAATAAATACAATAAACCCAAAATAACATGAGATGTCCAAAATACATTATATATATGCATGCCTCACTCTCGTGAATCATCATAAATATCCCCTGATTGATCCAAGATTTAAATAATTTTATTTATATTTTTATTGTTTACTATTAGAAAACATCTAAAAACTTGAAATGTCCTCCTAGAAGGTATAATTTCAGCATATGCTCGCAAAATCTACCTTGGGGTTAACTTCTTGATTTCAACATGGCATTAGTATGACAACAAATGTTTAGATATATCAGAAATGTTTTGGACAACTTATGAAAACGAAGAGCATATGTAAATATGATAGTTTACATAGGTGCAAATACAAATCTACCGATTATTAACATTTAAATTCTTTCTCGCAAGAAAGATCAGAGATTTATATGCTCTTATAGATTGAGAGAATTGATCTATCAATTTTAAGATATTTCTTGTCTAAAATAGTCCTCATGGATGGTGAGGTTCAGAAAGAGAACATTTCTTACTTTAATGGATCAATAATAAAGAGTGAGACTTGATAAAAGATCCACCTTTTTTTTTGGTTGGTATAGCGACTTGATAAAGAGTGGGATTTCTCCTTGATAAAAGAGCACTTGGTCCAACCCTTTGTCCCACAGATGTGTCTATGTTCATAACTTGGAATTCCCGTTGAATCCAGCAATGTGTCACCTTAACAGGCAGCTGTTGGCACCTCTTTTGAAGAAAAAAAAAAAAAAAACCTTCTTCTCAACTTACCAACTCCATCTTTGCCTTTGCAAATGTTCAGCAGCCTATAAATTCAGAGGATTTCGATCACGTCATCTTCTTTTTTTTTTTTTCCTTAAGAAATGCTTCATTTTTTCCGCCCATTTTTGCATAGTCACAACCCTTAAAAATATAGAAGCAACTGCCAATTAGAAAATGAAATGACTGCGTCATTAGATCTTGGAACCCTTGGGCCACTCTGGATCAGCTAGTTAGACCAGTTGGTGATTAGAGTTTGAAGAGGTGGCTTGAAGGAAGATTATACGAAACAACTTATTCTGATAATTTGACTAGTTCATGATTGGATCTATTTACTTCTCATTTAGCTTGGAAAGGGGACAAAGTGGAGACTGTCTTTAATCAACACGATAACATGAAACAAGCTACCTACCCAACACGAACAAACACATCTTCCAATATTATATTACAGAGTGTTTGCAATGCTAAAAGGAGAAGCCCCAGTGAGATAAGGTCCCAATATCCAGAGAAAGAACCCATTTACGGCGACATCATACACATAAGGAAGCCACCAATATGAAGATCCAGAATAGGACCATCGAATCATCAATGCCCATCCCATGACGCTGCCACCTTTGAATCCAGAATAGGACAAATGTTAAGATCTCAAAACCTGTTCTTACCTTGTCAAGGTTGTACCTCTCATTAATGAAAACAAGATAAGCCGTACTATGGGACTCAGCTCGTGCCGAGTTTCCCATGGTCTGGTATGGTATAGATCAAACGTTCCACATCAGTCCGCTTCCATCCAGTTGATACACTTTCACAAAATAATAAGTAAAAAAGAAAAATAAGAGGATCTGACCAGCCATGCTAAGAACTCTTCTTAGCCCTAGCACGATATGATAATCCGACGGAGAACCATGTATGAAAGAAAGCCTACAGCTGGAACAATATGCAACTGAAGGACGAGCAGCTTCCACTGCCCCCCTCCCCTCTCTCGGACTGGCTCGTGGCTCAGGAAGAGCATGTTTCATACATCTGTATGAGTGGCTAAGTTAGAAAGTAGCAATCATTGTTCAAGATGGATCTATCCCTTTTGGTTGTTTGGTTTCTGACACGGGGAAGATCCCCTCACTTCGTCCGATGAGTGATTTTCGGAAGTCGGCTCCTGTCCGTTCTGTAGTGCTGCCGAGTCCATCAACTCGGCCGGAATGTGGAACCAATGGTCGGCAGTCTGGGCCAAATCCAACCAACCCGACCTGTCCGAAGATTATCCCTCGGAGAGCAGCAGCTCGGCTATCGAAAGTGCTCATGCGACCGCAGGTCGGAAGTGGCTGAACTTCCTCCGTCATCGAAGCTCGGTCGCATAGCCCTCGGCTGATGCCAATGACTGGGTATCCGAATGACTATAAGAGGGAAGTCCGAATGTGGCATGTTTCGAGAATCACGGGGCGTGAACGCTGATTAGTCGCGGGCAACCGTCAAAGGAAAGTCCAAGTAAAAGGAAGGTCCTGAGATCGCGGAGTCGTGCGGTGCACACGATTGAGCCTGAATTTCTTGGGATCGGATCAAGATTGGAGAAGATCATGGGCGGATTGATAGGCAACACGTCCCGATCACAGGAACCGAACCCTGTCTCAGCGCTTCCTATATAAAGGGGGAGAGCCCCTCGTAGAAAGGTACGCAATCTACTGTCCAGTAACTTTCCACCTCGACTTCCCGAACTAACTTGATCGTCGGAGTGCTTACCCACCGAGGTGACTCGGTGGTCTTGCAGGAGGGGACTCGGCAACGGGCTCGCCGCACACTTCCATTCCTCAGGAGGCCACTCGGCTCGGGCCGACTTCACCATTCTAGCAGTAACATTTTTGGCGCCGTCTGTGGGAAAATTCTGTACTAAAAGCTTGTTTTTTTGGCTCCTAAGGGAAAGGCAGTGGCCCGTTCGTCCGACGAAGAGGCCCCTCCTACCATCGTCGTTGAAGAAATCGACGGAGGAGGCTCGGGCACCGGAGAGCAAGGGTCAAATGCGTCTTCTCGTCTCGACCGTGTTGAGAACCTAATCGCCGGACTTCATGAGACTTTAGTGCGAATAGAGCAGAACCAACAGTTGATAGCGGCCCAGGGCGACGCAACAGTCCCTCCGGTCGTCCCAGCCCCGGCAACGCATGGTGACGTGGGACCCGCGGAGCCCCAACCCGTTCTCCCGGCGATGTCGACCAGCCACGCCGACGTTCGGGCGGCGGCTCCCGTCCCATCGATGCTTCCACCTCCTCCAACAACCACGCCTGTGGCCCCCGCCACGGCCACCGAGCACGAGGTGCCCCGTGTGACGGAGATCGATCACTTCACCGCCAAATCGACGCCCGCTCCATCAAACCTTCCATTGATAGAGCCCCGGTGGAGGAATGACCTCCAAGAGATGAATCGAAAGATCGAGGCTCTTCAGCGCGGGACTCGGGCTCCCTCGGTGGCAACGCTGCTCACCACCTCCCCGTTCGCCAAAGAGATCACCTCGGCCCCAGTCCCAATGAAGCTACAGCTCCCGAAGTTCCGACGATACAACGGGACAACTAACGGACAACTAACCTTGTTCATTATCTGGATAACTTTCAGGGGAAAATTGAGATGGCCAACTTATCTGACGCATTGAAGTGCCGAGCCTTCATGTCAACACTCGACGATGCAGCGCTACAATGGTTCAAAGCTTTACCCGCACAGTCGGTGACGAGCTTCCCCGACCTAGCGCAACGGTTCTTGGACCACTTCTACAACACAGTCCAACACTCCCTTTACACTGACGACCTCTGGCTCGTGGCTCAGAATGAGGGCGAACTCTTCCGCGACTATGCAAAGAGATTTCAACTCGAAGTGATGAAGGTCGTCGACCTCAACTTGCAAACCGCCGTCAACATTCTTACCCGAGTCTGCTCCAACTCACCGTTCGTGGCGTCCATAGCCAAGAAGCCACATGTGAGTCTTTCCGACCTTCTCTCCCGCATGCAGAAGTACGTGAGGTTGGAGTCTACTCTTGGTGCGGCGGGAAAGCTAAGTCGTCCCACAGAGCTCGGAGGATCAAGCAAGGCACCAGAGTAAAAAAAAAGTCAAGAAGGGAGGAGCACACAGCGCGCGGGGATTGGCGGACAGACTCAGGACGCTGATCTGATGAGTCCCGCCGGCGCGCGACCTACCTCATTTCGGGCGACTCCCGTCCGAGATCCTGCCCGTCATCAAGAAGCTACCCAAGTTCCGACGACCAGAGCCGCTGGCCAAACCGCCAGCTGGGCGCGGCGCCGACCTTTATTGTGAGTACCACAAAGGCTACGGCCATACAACTGACCAGTGCCGAAGTCTGAAGCTAGAGATTGCGGAGATGCTGCGGCGTGGAATCATCAGAAGAGACGTCGTCGACGGTTGAACAAAGGAGCGGACCCCGGAGAGGGAGCGCAGAGCCCGTGGGGAGAAAGGTGCAGTCCTCATCTTAGCTGGAGGAGCAGCCAGAGGAGGAGACAGCGGAAGAAAACGGAAGGCATACGTAGCAGCTGTTGGCTCGACCCCTGGGAGCTCGGCCCCGAGATCGAAGGACGTTATAACATTCTCCGAGGACGATGCCTTCGGCCTCAGCTTTCCCCACGATGACGCGCTTGTCATTCACGCGGACATCGACGGATATAGTGTACACCGAATCCTGGTGGACAGTGGAGCGGCCCCCGATGTCCTCTTCTATGACTGATATGTAAGAATGACCAACTTGAGTACTGAACTGAAGCCCATGATCACCCCTCTCTTCGGTTTCAATGGGTCCCCTGTCAATGCCAAGGGATGATTAAACTGAAAGTCACCCTCGGCTCTCGCCCATGTTCTGTAACTGTTGAGGCCGACTTCCTGATTGTGAAAGTGAAGTCGGCCTACAACGCAATCTTCGGCAGGGGCCTTTTGGGGAAATTGGGGGGAGTCCCTTCTACTTATCATCAAAAGCTGAAGTTCCCTACGCCTGGCGGGATCGGGGAGGTCGCAAGAGACCAAATTGAGGCCCGCAAGTGCTATGTAAATTCAATAAAAGCAAAGGAACCAGTCATTCCCGAGTACAAGCCTGTCTATGATAATGGTGAAAGACATGAGCCAGCCGAGCAGACAGAGCAAATTGAAATTGGCGAAGGCAAATCGTTGGTGATCGGCACTGAACTCCAGGAACTAAAGGCGGGGCTAACCCGTTTCCTTAGAGAAAGCGGCGACGTCTTCGCATGGACGGAGGACGACCTCCCGGGAATCGACCCTGAGGTGATCCAGCATCATCTGAATGTGGACCCAAGGCTCGGCCCGTACGGCAGAAGAAGCGTCCTCTGTCAGCAGACCGTCAGGAGGCGGTAGGCGAGAACCTGGCCAAATATTTGCGTGCAGGGACTGTTCGGGACGCTTTCTACTCCGAATGGGTTGCAAATGTCGTCCTCGTAAAGAAGGCTAACGGAAAGTGGCACATGTGCGTGGACTTCACCGACCTGAACAAGGCCTGTCCGAAGGACAGCTTTCCTCTCCCCCGCATTGACCAACTCGTCGATTCCACGGCGGGGCACGAGCTCCTGAGTTTCCTTGACGCGTACTCGGGGTATCACCAAATTAGGATGGCCCAGAGGATGAGGAAAAGACCGCCTTCACCACCGAAAAAGGTCTGTACTGTTTTACTAGAATGCCTTTCGGATTGAAGAATGCAGGGGCCACATATCAGAGGCTGGTCAACATGATGTTCGAGCAACAAATCGGAAGGACAATGAAGATCTATATCGACGACATGCTGGTGAAAAGCGGAAAGCTGAGGACCACGTCAAAGACCTAGCTGAGGCGTTCGAGATACTGCGCAAGTATGGAATGAAGCTCAACCCCGAGAAGTGCGTCTTCGGCGTCCACGCAGGGAAGTTCCTCGGCTACCTCGTCTCAAGCCGAGGCATTGACGTCAACCCCGACAAGGTGCAAGCCATTCTCAACATGACAGCCCCAAGAACCGTCAAAGAGGTACAGAGGCTTAACGGCCGAGTTACCACCTTAAGCAGGTTTATGTCCAAATCGGCGGAGAGGTGCAGACCTTTCTTTGATGTATTGAGGAAGGGACGTTTTGAGTGGACCGCCGAGTGCCAGAAGGCTTTTGACGACCTTAAGGCTTACTTGGCTAACGTACCTACATTAAGCAAGCCCATTGCAGGGGAAGAATTATTCCTATACATCTCGGCCACGAACCATTCCATCAGCTCGGTGCTCGTAAGAGAGGATGATCGGAAGCATCTCCCGGTCTACTACACTAGCAAAGCCTTGCGAGGCGCCGAACAACGCTACTCCGACCTTGAGAAAGCCGGGTATGCGTTGGTGATGGCGGCTCGACGACTCCGACCCTACTTCCAAGCACACAAGATCGTGGTCCTCACCGATACCCCCATTAAACAAACATTCAGCCGACCCGAGGCCTCGGGGAGGATGGCCAAGTGGGCTGTCGAACTCGGGGAATTTGATGTATCTTTCAGGCCCCGGGTCGCCATCAAAGCTCAAGCTCTTGCCGACTTCATCTTTGAAGGCACGGCGAGTCTGCTTGAGCCAGAGGAGACAGTCGGATGTTGGCTAGTCTACGTAGACGGGGCTTCCAACTCTCAAGGGAGCGGGGCTGGAGTTATCCTACATTCACCAGAGGGTCTCACCTTGAGGTATGCCATTCGATTCGGTTTCCCTGCTTCTAACAATGTGGCCGAGTACGAAGCGGTCATCTCAGGACTTAAGATGGCGAAGGCCTTGGGAGCGACGAGAGCGCGGGTCCATAGCGACTCACAACTAGTCGTCAGTCAGGTCTCGGGGGAGTTCGAGGCCAGAGAAGCGCGGCTCGCCTCCTATGTGGCTCGGGTCCAAGAAATGATGATCGAGTTCGAGTCGGCAGATTTGCTGAAGATCCCCCGGTCGGATAACTCCCAAGCCGACGCATTGTCCAAATATGCAACCACCTCAGAGCGTCTTCAAGAATCATCTGTGTTCGTTGAAGAGCTCAGCGAGCCTTCGACAGGAGCGGCGGAAATCATGTGTGTTGATGCAGAACCAACCTGGATGACACCCCTCATCCAGTTCATCAAAAACAGGCAGCTCCCAACGGACAAGGACGAAGCTCTAAAGGTAAAAAGATGAATTTTGTGGTTCTTTCTAATTGGCGACAACCTCTACAGGAAAAGCTTCAGCTACCCGCACTTGTGATGCGTGGGCCCAAGGCAATAAATAGAAATCGTCGCCGAAGTACATGATGGCTCAAGTGGGAGCCATACGGGGCCGCGGTCGTTGGTCAGAAGAATGACGCGACAGGGCTACTGGTGGCCGACCATGCTGAGTGACGCCGAAGGATATGTCCGAAGATGTCAACAATGTCAACTCTTCAACAGGGTGGATCGGCAGCCGCCTACAAGCCTCACCCCGCTGAGAGCTCTGTGGCCCTTCGCACAATGGGGAATGGATATCCTCGGCCCATTTCCACCCGCTTCCAGGCAACGAAAGTTCCTCATTGTCGGAGTCGACTACTTCACCAAATGGGTCGAAGCCGAACCAATGGCCAAGATAACGTATACTAACGCCTGGGGGTTCGTATGGAAAAACCTTATTTGCAGGTTCGGCTTACCTCGGACAATCATCACGGACAACGGCAAACAGTTCGATAACGCCCGGTTCCGCCGTAACTGTTTCGAGTTCGGCATTGATCACCGCTTCACCTCGGTTGCTCATCCCCAGTCAAATGGCCAAGCCGAGGTGACCAACCGGACGCTGCTCGAAGGATTAAGAAGACAACTAGACGACCACAAAGGCCGATGGGTCGAAGAGCTCCCCCATGTATTGTGGGCGTACCGAGCGACTCCCCGAGAAGCTACTCAGGAGTCACCTTTTGCGCTTGCCTTCGGCGTAGAAGCAGTAACTCCGGTCGAGCTGCTGGTGCCATCCGAAAGGGTTCAAGGGTTCGAGCAAGAAGCCAATAGTTGCTCGTTGCGCGCCGAATTGGACTTGATCGATGAGCGGCGGGACAAGGCGGCTTCCAGGATCGAGGTCTATCAACGCAAGATGAGGAGAAGATTCAACATGAACGTCAGGCCTCGACGTTTCGAGGCGGGGAACCTCGTCCTTCGAAAGCTAGCTGTCTTAGACCCCAGATCGGCAGTAGGAAAATTATCTCCCACCTGGGAAGGCCCATATCAGGTTGTCGAAGATCTCGAGCAGGGGGCCTACCAGTTGGAGGACTTGAACGGCTCGGCGATCCCCAGAACATGGAACGCCGAACATCTTTGATGTTATTATCCATGAGCTATAAACAATCTCTAACGAGGTCGATTCCTAACGAGGTCGCTTCGGCACTCTAACGATTCCTAACGAGGTCGCTTCGGCACTCTAACGATTCCTAACGAGGTCGCTTCGGCACTCTAACGATTCCTAACGAGGTCGCTTCGGCACTCTAACGATTCCTAACGAGGTTGCCTCAGCACTCTAACAATTTATAACGAGATCACATCGGCACCCTTAACAATGTAAGGGAGACGGTTCGGCACTTCAAACCCTGTGAAATAGTTTTCGGCACGATGAGAGTCGCGAAATCAGCTAAGTCCCCCGAAAGTGAATAATGACAACCCGAGCGTCATACATTGCCATTTTTGCAAGGATAAAATCAAGAGAGCATTGTCATTAAAACGAGGCCTGAAGGCCGAGGTAGTTTGTTACAAAAGCACGCCGAGCTAAGACTCGGGGGCAGCCCCTGAAACACCCTCAGCCGAGGGAACATCGGGAAGGGCAGAAGCCGAAGTCCCCGCGGTAGCCGTCACGACCTCGGCCCTAGGCTCTTCCTCGTCCGACTCATCGGCACCCGGGGGTTGCACGCACGACAAGTTCAGCTCGGGGTATGCCTTGGCCAGCACCTTCAGGCAATGTGAATAACCGTCCTTAAATAGACTGGTTATCTGAACAATATGCGCGTCGGATTTTTTGTATTCCATCACGGCCTTCAGACGCTCCTCGGTGAGGATCCCTGAGAACTTGGCCTTCGTTTGTTTGTGGGCCTTTTCATCGGCTTCCCGAGCCGTCCTCTCAACCTCCCTCGCCGCTTTCTCTTCCTTCAACGAGGTCTTCAGCTTATCGATCCCGCGAGTCAGCTTGGCTGTGAGCTCGTTGGACTTATCCGCCCGAGCCTAGAGGTGTTCACGGTTCGGTTCGGTTCGATTTTATCCATTTTTTGGGAGAAACCGAACCGAACCGAACTTATTGTTTTTCTAATATTTTTTAATATTTTTATGGTATTTTTGGCATTTTTATGACATTTTTTTTGGCAAAAACTGTTAAAAATGGACTTTTTTTGGCAGTCGCGAGTTTCGAACTTGCGACCGCCAGGCGCGTGGAGGGCGCGCAAAGCCGCCCTCCACTGCGCTACCTTCTTTTTTTTGTTTAATTTTATTATTTATATAATTATATATAGGTATTCGGTTCATTTCGGTTTACCAGCCAAAAAACGAACCGAACCACCCAGCCTATGAAACCGAACCGAACCAAACCGGTCGGTTCGGTTCGGTTTTTCGGTTTGGACCAAATAGTGAACAGCCCTACCCGAGCCACCTCGGCAGCAGCCGAAGCCTCCAACTCCGCGTTTTTGGTCTCAAGGGTAGCCATCTTCTCCTCCACCGAACGCAGTCGGCTCTCAGTGGCCAGCATCGTCTGGTCCGTCCGATGAGCAAGGGTCACGAACGAACTCAGGCTGAGCTGGAGCCCTCGAAACACGTCGTCAATGAGGTCGGACGACTTCGCAGACGAAACCCGAGAGGCGACGGTCGCTGGAATTGCCCGCCGACCCCATTCCCGAAGGCTTAAATCGATCAAGGGGGGCAGAGGGAGGTTCGCAGGATGAGACGGCGAGGCAGCGCTCAAGGACCCACCTTCGGTCGAGTGAGGCTCGGACGGTCGAGCTCGTTTGAGCGGCCTTCCCGTAACCTTGGCAGGAGGCGGGGCTGAAGCTGCGATGGGAGCGGCCGAAGGAGGAGTCTCCACAATCTGAACGTCCGCATCGTCGGTCGGCCTCTTTTCCCGAGCAGATTTTTTCTTGCACCGGCTGCCTCCTGCATCGAACCTTCGAGTGGCAAGGGCCACGTAATCTTCTGTCTCTTGGTCCTCCATGGTAGGAGCGTCCCGCTCGCAGGAAGCACTTGGCGCGGCCATGATTGCATAGAAGACAGACGACTATCAGTCCCGCTAAGAAGAACATAGTTCAGTGAAATATATATATATATATAAAGTAGGGCCGGACCTCGATCATCCTCCCGGATCAGGGCGAACAGCTCATCTGAAGGTTCTACCAGGCTAGGTAATGCTACCCTTCGCAACGACTCGAAGTCCGATAGCTCGGCATCGCTGATATCAGGGGGAGATCGGAAAGCCGCATCATTGGGATTAACGGCCGACCAAGTAGTCGGGAAATTCCACCCTTTGAAGCTATGGACGAAGCAGAACGACCTCTTCCATCTGTGGATAGAGGAAGGGGAACGGCTAAGGAAATGGCGGCCTGAGCGAGCCGAAATGAATAGCCAATCTCCCAAAATTTTAAGGGAAAAGTAATAAAAAAAGAGGTGAATACTCGGCGCAACTCTAGCCTTAGCACAGGCGACCAAGAACCCAACAACCGACCTCCAAGAGTTGGGGGCCAGTTGCGCCGGAGCAACCCCGAAGCACAGGAGAAGATGGACTACGAAGGAGTGGAGCGAAAAACGAAGGCCAACTCGGATGGCCTCCAAGTAGAGGCAAAATCCATTCTCCATAGAATAATGGGCCCGAAGATTGTCGTTAGCATAAAGGGTAAAGTCGTCAGGAAAACGAAGGCCCGGGTGTTCTACAATCCACTTTAGGGTCGTCTGATCGATCTTGGTAACCGCGTCGGCTACGGAGTCGGCCGCTCGACGCACCCCAGAAGCAGGAGCAATAGAGGTCTTGGGCACATACGCCCCAAGAGTTACCGCCGGAGCGAACTCGTCCAGCTCCGGGGCATTGGCAAATTCTACGGGAGCAGGGGTCGGATCAGGAGAAGGAAGCCGACGCGGAATACCCTCAGAGGGAGAATACCCCACAGAAGGCGAGGAGGCAGACGAGGTGGAAGACGAAGAGGAAGACGAGGAAGAAGACGCAGAGGATGAGCCCATGTCTTACCTAGGTAAGGAGAAAAACCGAAGAGGAAACGAACGATCAAAAGCTCAGCTCGAGTACTCGGACTACTCCACAGGCCTCGGAGGGTCGAACGTCGTAAAGGATGAGGTTCACGCACAAAAATTCCCCATCATCGTATTGCGGGCGTTATTTATATGCCCCGATGATCGTCCGATGATCGTCGCGATCCAATGGCTAAAATTCGCCGTTGGAATGAAGCGTCAGGAAGGACCCACGTGTTCTTACTCGCAGCGACGGTTCGGTTGAACACGAATCACGATCTAAGTAACGGAACGCAGAGTCGAAGCGTCATCATGAACGCCCGTCATATCAACCGCCATCATCATTGTCAGAAGTTGAAGTGACGCGTAACATCCTTGTCAGCAGTTGAAGTGACACGTCGTTTCGTCGACTGATAGACGTTTCGAAAGTCGAGCCGCGAAGACGATTGTCGCGTCCTTTTTGGCGTAAACATCGCACAGAGTCGCCCGCTGATCCGCGACGAAGTTCCTACAAAAAACCAATATAATAGCTCCTCCTCAGCACCCTTCAAGTGTGCCGAGCAAGAGCTAGGGGGCCAATGACACGGGGAAGACCCCCTCACTTCGTCCGATGAGTGATTTTCGGAAGTCGGCTCCTGTCCGTTCTGTAGTGCTGCCGAGTCCATCAACTCGGCCGAAATGTGGAACCAATGGTCAGCAATCTGGGCCAAATCCAACTAACCCGACCTGTCCGGAGATTATACCTTGGAGAGCAACAGCTCGGCTATCGAAAGTGCTCATGCGACCGCAAGTCGGAAGTGGCTGAACTTCCTCTGTCATCGAAGCTCAGTCGCATAACCCTCGGCTGATGCCAATGACCGGGTATCCGAATGACTATAAGAGGGAAGTTCGAATGTGGCATGTTTCGAGAATCACGGGACGTGAACGCTGATTAGTCGCGGGCAACCGTCAAGGGAAAGTCCAAGTAAAAGGAAGGTCCTGAGATCGCGGCGTCGTGCGGTGCACACATTGAGCCCGAATTTCTTGGGATCGGATCAGGATTGGAGAAGATCGTGGGCGGATTGATAGGCAGCACGTTCCGATCACAGGCAACCGAACCCTGTCTCAGCGCTTCCTATATAAAGGGGGAGAGCCCCTCGTAGAAAGGTACACAATCTACTGTCCAGTAACTTTCCACCCCGACTTCCCGAATTAACTTGAACGTCAGAGTGCTTACCCACCGAGGTGACTCGGTGGTCTTGCAGGAGGGGACTCGGCAACGGGCTCGCCGCACACTTCCATTCCTTAGGAGGCCACTTGGCTCGGGCCGACTTCACCATTCTAGCAGTAACAGTTTCTAAACTCTGGAAGAAGATAAGAATTCCTCGGTTTCTCAAGTCACTTAAAATGGCCACATGAAAAATACCTGGATATAGAGACTAGGAATCAGATCCGCCCCTAGATTCGCCCTTGGTACTTGTGAGTACCCATTTGAATAACCCACAGCCTCTTTTCCCTTGGTTGGTGTGTTGGTGACTACCGTTGGTGATCAAAACGTACGAGCATGTTAGCCACCCAATCTGCACTCCTCATGATTTGCCAACATTTGGAAACTCAAGGGTGTTAGATAGTCACTTAAATGGCAATTCAACTCCCCACCCAACACACACACACACACAGTCCCTCTACAGTTGTTTGGAGTGGGGAATTTGGGGGATGTGTGCTCAGATTTGCCATGAGAAATACTTCCATTCTGCAACAGATCCCCAGCTCGTTTTCAGGTTTCAAAATCTGGCATGAGGCACTGCAGACACTGCGTTAAACAAGCCAACACCACACACCTCAATAACACGTGAGATTATGCATATGCATCTGAACTAAGGAACTGGCACAAATAAATTAACAGTGTCCAATTAGACAAACCACCCCCCCCCCCTCGTATGTACACGAGAACTTCTTAGGGATGTATATACACTCACTCGATGGAATAAAGATGAGCTTCTTTGCTGGAACAGAGTTGCATATAGATCCCATGTTGTCCTCTCCGCTCAGTTCAGCCAGCAGTCCTCCCCCCACCTTCACCATAGAAGCCCGACCCCGGGACGGGTTCTGCCATGCTGCAGTGGTACCAGACAAGAGAACAAGAGATAACTAACTAATTAAAAGTTCAAAACAAAAAAATGTAATTAGATCAGAAAGTGCAATGGTCGAACTCCAAGTAATTAATGGATCCAACAATAAAGTACATCAGATCATGTGCATTTCTAGGCTTTTAGACAGGTATTGTCACCATAAAAGTCATTTCAGATGAGGGGGGCAGCCTAATACAAGGCTATTAACCTGTACTTGGGAAATCTGAGAAGCAGCACATATGATCCCATGCTGGAGGCATAGCTGAGGAGGGACATTCTTTGTCAATAACATTAACTTGGGTAAATAAAATGGAGGGGGGATACTCTGGGATGTTCTCAATGTGATATAATTGATGACAGGATGAGATTATGGACTTTCTCTAGCCAACCTTTGTTAGAGGCAGACAAAGTCCAAAACGTGTTTTGCTTATGAAAGAAAATTCCATGGTCAGTGCAGTGGATGCTTCCAATATTAAAATTCATTAACTTGATAAGGCTTATATGAAGGGCAGAATGGTCTTGGATGCACAACTTATAATGAAAAGTATAATTGAATATCCTGTAAAGGACCATGTTTCTCTAGCCCATAAAACCAGCATGACACCTAAATTGCAGATACTTCAAGAGTAACAATATAATAAAAAGAGCTTCCAGGAAACAAATAAGTTTTTCAGTAAAGATAGAAAAATT
Organism: Colocasia esculenta; assembly: GCA_014218235.1. Lineage (NCBI taxonomy): Eukaryota > Viridiplantae > Streptophyta > Magnoliopsida > Alismatales > Araceae > Colocasia > Colocasia esculenta. The sequence goes on from CM024753.1 coordinate 200,022,051, forward strand.
CAGTCTAAAACCAAGGAGAGCAACATACTCAGGAGATGCTGAAGTGGAATCATTAGCACTTGGAGAAACATTTTTGAAATGCTGAATTGAGATAAGTCCTGCCCTAGTTCCTACAGATGATTCAGGAGAGCCCTCGAAGCGCACACTTGAATGGCTTCTGGAACAGAAACCTGCAACTTCAAAAACTTACTGGTGGGCTGTTAGAATTCAAAAAGATGACTGGTGTTTAACCTTCTACATAAAGCTCCAAGTCTTACACATACATCAATTATAAAGCAATCAACAAAGATGTAGAAGATATGCCTTCTTGAAACTAAGGGGAGTCAGCTACATAGCAAATATTAGCTGATCCATTCAACATTTCAATAGCCAAACAAGAAAACACAGGAATTCAGAGGTTACACGTACTGATATCCATTAATGGTGATATTATGCAACATGTGCCATGCAGCATTGATACTTGTACAACAAATACATCTTGCAACACTTGAGCAGGGAGACCATATAGTTTATCCATTCATAAACGAATCATAGAGTTTATTGACGACTTCATGTGTATATCTAGTTGATGTCCATGTACAGGGAGACCAAGTTAAATATTTAATAAATGCCTCTCCTTCATCTGTTGCTTTGCATTAAGGAACTGTGAAGACAGACAATGAGTATCCAGAAATACTTATAAATGCATTGTGGATGGCATGCACGTGGCAACCAGGCACATGGGAACTTACATATGAACAGTTGTTCTTTCAAGAAATTCAGGAAGTTTTATTCCCTTAAATTGGAAAGTGATGGGCAAGGAAACCTTGTTTATTTTGTCCAGACTTTCATAATGCCAACACATCCGTCAAGAACTAATGCAAAATAAATATTGCAGGTAAATTAACTCCATAGGCATTTTGTAGGATCAGCAACAAAAGCAAGCAGCAGCAACAGATGTGGCATGCATACCTTGCCAGAAGATCACAAGGCAGAATAGAATGGTGATGACCAAGGCACAGAAGTTAGACTTTGACGATGATGCCTTGGCATTCTTCATCTTCCTCAAAGCTTTCATCCTCTCAATCCTAGCCCGCTTCAACAGGGCGAGCTCCGAAATCTCCCGTATGAGCTTCTGATCAGAGGCATCCAAGGATGGGGCCCTGGGAGGCCGCGGCGGCTTGGGGGCCTTTCGGCAGGCCTTCTTCTTCCTCTTTGGCTTCTCATCCTCTATCTTCCACACAACGCCCACATTCTCCTCACCTCCAAGATTCTTCAGTGATTCCCCGTTCGCCGTGGGCATGTCAACCTGAGATACCAACACATTGCCGATGCTCCCCGCCTCTTCACCTGTGACCAACCGGTCAGCATTCACAAAGCCACTCCAGACGCTATTGAGAAGCTGCTTCTCCTGTTTGACACCCCCAGTAGGGTCTTCGGTGGCTGTTATACCGCTCTCTATATCAAAGACTGTGCCGCTGCCTCTTAAGCCCTTTAGATCCATACCTCTGCCAGGTTCCTTTATCAGAGACACCAGAAATTTTGGGATTCTCCACTCTTCAGCAAAGATTCAAGACACATCCCGCAAACCCAGAATCAAGGACCGTTTCTTCTTCATTGTATTGGAAAATCGTGACACAATGCATCAAGGGCATGGATAATCTACAGAACCCTGCCACCTGAATAAAATGTCATCAAACAACAAAAATCTCTCAAAACAAAACTAGCAAATCCAGGTAAAACCGAGGTTCCAGAGAGAAGAGAAAGCCGGAGAAAGCTAATGATCTGGAAAAAGGTCAGATTTTTCGAGAGGTCCAAAAGAGAACGCGGCTTCAGATATCCACGCGAGAACCAACTCCGAATGTTTCCAAATGCGGCTGAAAGCGAGCGCCGTTTGCATTGGCTTAGAGGGAAGAAGTAAGAACAAGCCACAAGAAAGCTACTGATTGAGAAAGGTCAGATTTTTGGAGGCGTCCAAAAGGGAAAACACAGCTTCAGATACCTATCCGAGATCGTACGCTCATCCTGATCTCCAGGACAGGATGCAATATACACATATGAATGCACGCACACATGGAGGGAGAGAGAAAGGACGATAAAACGGGGAAAAAATATTCAACAAAGAGATCCTTTAGAAGGAGAGGAGAAGGGGCGAGACTTACGCCATGGACAAGTCCGACATACACAGCGGAACCCAGATGGGATTCTGAGCACTGCTTTAAATATATGGGCCAACAGGAAATGGAGGGGGAGAGTCGGATAAGGAAGAACCCGAGAGAGGGTTCCCGTGACAAAGAGAGGATTTTGCCGGTGACCCTGCCGCAGACAGCTCCCTGCAGCATGGGGAGGCGCAAAAGCTACGATGGAAGTGCGGGAGAGAGGGGAATGGACAGAGGTGGCAACATAGATGGACCCCAACGGTGTTCCAGATTGTCACGGAGAAAGGGGGAAAATCGGAATATTTAGAAATCGAAGAAACCCATTATTAGACCCGATAGGAACGTAATTTATGAAACTAACGAAGAATGGGAAAGATGCGGGGAGCGGATTGCAGAAGGGAGGGAGAAGGATGAGGAGCGACGGACAGCGGCCGCGTCCCCACACCCCTCCGGACAATAATAAAAATTTCGGGACGCGGAGGAGATTGCGGCTGAGGCCTCGGTTGCCTTCGTCGGTGGTGTAGAAGCATGAAAAAAGTTAAAGAAAAAAGGGTTAATACTTAATATAATAGAGGGTAAGGGATAAAAAAACCTTAAATTTTTTTTTATTATTGGAAGAAAAAAAAACTCCCAAAAATATTTAGTGTAAGAATATACTTACATTTAAATTATAAGTAGACTCATAAAATTTAAAGTTAGATTAAAAAAATTTTAAGTTAGACTCATAAATATTTAAGTTGGACTAATAAAATGACGTATTATAACATAATGATCCATCTTCGATGAACGAATGGGAAAGCGAAAGCACTCTTACATTTCAAATGCAAGAGTGGTCTTGCAATTAGTATTTATCTATTCATAAATCTTCAAAATCTCTATTATTACATAAAAGTGTAGTCGTGAGAAAAATTTTAGTTAAATTAATCTAATTGTGGTTTAGCTTAACTTCAAGTTTGAAAATGACGTTAACTGACATCGCCATGGTCGTCTCTTCCAACTTCACCTCGCCCTCCTATGACATCATCTTCTTATGCAAGTGTCAATGCCCACCTCCCAAAATGACAAGTTTTTTTTTCCAATGGGTCATCCCTCGTGGCTTTGGAGAAGGAGATTCTCGTTGGGCTCAGGGGCCCCTGCACTATAGAGTAGAAGGACACCCTTCTCCTCCTCTGCTCCGCCACAAGAGACAACGGCGGCAACAGCCGCACGACCCTCCGCACTCCAAAGATCTTGGTGACCCTCTGCACCATGCTTCTCTCTCGCCACCTCTCCCTTCAATCCCACACTACCGCCTAGGTCCTCAACCTCTTCTTCCATCTGCCCAACCGTTCCAACATCGTCCCCGCTGAAGCCATCCTAGCCCTTGTCTGTAACGTCGTGTGTTTTCGGATCCTTATGGATCATGTGTGTATCGGTTGTGGTGGCCATTGTGAGGCCAATGTGGTTTGGACGTGTGGTGTGTGCAGGTGTGGCACAGGTTTGGTCCTGAGGTAAGATAGGACCTGCTGAAGTTGAGTAGGAGTTGGCGGCCAGGGGTGGTCGTTGACTCGTTGGCATCCATGTAAGTTGACGTTTATTATATGAACTTGGCGACAAGGGATATGGACGTCTAGCTTTGGCGGTCTGATTGGCGACAGCCTTGTTGACGCCAACCTGTGCGACCTACAGAATATAGTCTACCTGAGAGCAGTTCCCTCAGTTCAATCTCCCTCTCCCTTGCCTTGTTTTCATGACTCTTGCTTCCCCACTATGTTGTATAAGGATAATTGGAGGAACGTGGAACGCGAGACGGTGACGAATCGGCCAAGAAAACGTCGAACCGTGGTGCAATCGCCGTAGGAACTCGCGGAGGGTTTGGTGCGAAGTAGGAGAATTTAGGAGGTTTAAGTACATATTGAGGTAGGGGACGATCCCTATAGTTCATTCTAATCACTTTAATGTATTCTGGAAGCATGAAATCACGTGATAATCAGTGTTTCTGGGAAGGAAATGTTCCATGCGGGTTAATGGGTGGTTTGATGGATTTGAGTAGTGAAACATGCTGTTATGACTTAATTGTAGTGTGTGGATGTTAGAGGAACTATTTCCTTATGTTTTCTCGATGGCTTCGGGACCAGAATGCATGTAGGATCGGTTTAGGGTTTCTGCAGGAACTGGAGTTGAGGAGCTTAGCGTCAACATCGATTGACGCCAGGTTTTTCAGTTGGGAGATTAACGGCTATATACCTTGCCGTTTACATCCCATCGACGGCAGTCGATGTTGCCGCCAGCATGCTTTTATGAAAATATTGTTATATCAGATATTTAGTGTTATCGAGCGGTGCAACGATAATTGTGGTGCACCTAGAGCTCGTGGTTTTTGAGACTAGCGTACTGGGTACGCAGTTGGCTAGTTCTTTACATGTTTACGTGGTGTTCACGTGTAGTGGACTACTAGTGCACGCGGTTTACGTGAGACTTCATGTAGTTTGTGTGTGACGTGCACATGGTTTTGTGTGCGTGGCAAGTAGTACGATGCCTACCGTGGTTACCTCTCCAGTTGGGTGCCCCAGGTTCTTTTTGAGCCAGGCTATTAGCTCGGGGCTTTGTCTCGGTACTTGTGTTATACCATCGAGGTCTGTGTCGTCTGACCTGGACACCCTCACTCCTGTATTTGAGTTGTACGTCCGGCTGAGGGAAAGACGACAGTGGGATAGTGACACTTGTGTTTGTCTTTTAGTCACTTGTAGCGCGCTCGTAGTTGGGGGTACGGACACCAGTAGTCGACACTGGTCCCCAGCTAGTTTTTTTCCAGTGCCTCACTCTAGCGAGCCCAAGCCAGGGTCTCTGGAGGTGCCAGGCATGGGCCTGCGACCGTATGGTCCGCAGGTGGTGGTGTTTAGTTGGTCTCCACAGTTGCTTGACCTTTTCACGTGGAGCGGCAGCTGGACCTTTCGTCCGTGGCTGCGAGACTGAGAGGTAGACCTGTGTTAGCTTGTCCGGGTCAGTCTCTGGTGTCACGAACCAGTTCACGTGGCTCGTGTTTGGCTGTCTCTACTTTAGCTCGTACACCTATACTGATTTGCCTTTTAATTATTACAGTTGTTTTTCGTAGTCGGCATACGGTGAGTACTTTTACAACTTTCATATCCTGCTTAGCTGTTCTATAAATTTTTGGTACTGTTTATTGCTTTTGTACCTATGTTTTTGGTTTGCTCAGTTTTGGGGGAGTTCCCTACTGAGCCAGTGACTAGCGAGGCTCACCCCTACTCCCACAGGTGAGAGTGAGGAGGACGTTTCTCGACCGTCGTCCAGCAGTGTAGTCTCAGTAGTGCAGTGTAGTAGTAGCATTGTAGTTAGTTATTTACTTTCTTCAGTTGTACCTCGGGGTATGCCCCAGGCTCTTGTACTTTCTTTCAGTTTTGTGGAAATATGGCTATGTAAACTTGTGAAATATATATGTGAAATGGTGTGTTCCTTTGTGTTTACACAGATTGTGGTTTGGTATCCCTGGCGAGGCTTTGGCCCGTTCGTGGGAGGCGGACTCGGATCAAGTACGTTATCAGTTTAACGGGCTTGGTCGAGGCGTTCCGCCACAGTTGGTATCAGAGCAAGGTCCGTGTTAATATAAGGGAACTAGAAAGATACATAGCCTTATTTCGGTCTTTGTACACTGCTGGTAGGGGCCCTGGTTTCTAATAATTTGTTGTTTTGATTTTTGTTTGATGTTTTGTTTATGTAGAAATTTGAAATGGCTGATAGAAGAGATTGGGGTGGTGGAGGAGATGATCTAGAGGAGAGCACTCAGCGTATGATAGAGAGGATCTGGGAGAGCCTCACTAATATTCGGGCAAGGATGGATCAGTAGGCGCCGGTACCACCAGTTGCAGTGCCACCTAGGGATGGAGAGACTGTACCTATTGCTCCAGTCCTGCCAGGAGTGGAGGTGCCTTTTGTAGCACCCGTGCCACCACCACCACCAGTGTTATTAGCAGAGGAACCAGTGATGCAAGTTGAGAAATTTCTGAGATTGCAGCCGCCTACTTACTCAGGAGGGCCGAATCCAGATACAGTGGAACACTGGGTTCATGAGATTGAAAGAGTCTTTGCGACCATGAGATGTCCGGCAGCATATAAAGTTGTGCTAGCTGCCTATCAGTTGAGGGGTTTTGCATTAGAATGGTGGCGACTAAAGATGCAGACCACCTTCGCAGGCAGGACAAAAGAGTCTATCACTTGGTCGGAATTTCTTGATGTATTTAACGATACATTCTTTCCAATTCAAATACAGCAAGTGAAGAGAGAGCAGTTTCGGACACTCCAACAAGGTAACTCTTCAGTTTTAGAGTACCAGATGAGGTTTATGGCACTTAGCCGATATGCGCCTTATGTAGTATCAGATGATAATATGATGGTTGAGTATTTCATTAGAGGTTTGAGAGTGGAGTTACAGGATGCAATAGTACCTCTCATGTGTAAGACAGTGGAAGAAGCAGCTCAGAGGGCAGCTACGTTGAAGAGGTCTATTAGGACTCGTCAGGTGGGCGAGTCAGGCTCAGGTAGTTTTCGGCTACCACAACAGTCAGTGGGTGCGAGTAAGGGTAAAGCACCAGCAGGACCTTCTTCATCAGGCTTTGATAAATGGGGCCAAAAATTGAAGCAAGCATTTAAAGGTAAAGGAAGAGGATGGGGAGGTCGTCAACAATTTCAGCAAGGTCGTGGTAGACCAGAGGTGGAAGAGTCACAGCAGAGTACTGCCAGGCAGCCCATTATTCCACCAGGGTATAGATGTTACAATTGCAATCAGCCGGGGCATTTGATCTGCAATTACCCCTATCCAAGAGAGTATGGGTATGGAAGAGGTGTGCAGCAGCCTCAGTAGTTTCAGCAGCCACAGGCAGGTCGTGGCAGAGGAGCACCGCAGCAGCGAGGAAGAGGCCGGGTTATGGCTATCACCCGAGCCCAGGCGGAGGCATCGAATATGATAGAAGGTACTTTACCTTTTTATGACTATTCAGCAAGAGTTTTATTTAATTCGGGTGCCTCTCATTCTTTCATTTCCGAAGAATTTCTGGATTGCATGACTCATCCTTTAGAAGAAAAGCCTTGTGAGTTAGTAGTGGAGGTTCCCTCGAGTGAGTTCCTGCTCACTTCGAGCTATGTAGATGAAGCTCCTATTATGATTGAAGGGAACCAGATGCCGGGTCGGTTGTATGCCCTGCTGTTGACAGATTATAATATTATTTTGGATATGGATTGGCTTGAGACTTATGGAGCAATGCTAGATTGCAGAAAGAAAAGGATCAGGTTTTGTCATCCTAATGGTGCAGTATTTGAATATCAAGGTATGCCTTTTTATAGCTCTAAGTTTCTAATTTCTGCAATTAGAGCTAGAAAGTTGATAAATGCTGGATGTGTGGCTTATTTAGCCTCAGTAAGTCTGGTAGAAGCTAGTCAGTCAGTGGAAGCAGTTCCCGTGGTTAGGGAATTTGCTGATATTTTTCCTGAAGATTTGCCTGGTTTAGCTCCACATAGAGATGTGGACTTTACCATTGAGTTGCTGCCAGGTACCATGCCGATCTCTAAAGCTCCATATCGGATGGCACCAGCAGAACTTAAGGAATTGAAAAAGCAATTAGAAGAGTTGTTGCAAAAAGGGTTTATTAGACTGAGTCATTCCCCGTGGGGAGCGCCGGTATTGTTTGTGAAAAAGAAAGATGGAAGTTTTCATATGTGTATTGATTATAGAAAGTTGAATGATGTGACCATTAAGAATAAGTACCCGTTACCGAGAATAGATGACTTGTTTGATCAGTTGCAATTAGCAAAGGTATTTTCTAAAATTGATTTGAGGTCTGGGTACCATCAGTTGAGAATTAAAGAGGATGATATAGATAAAACAGCTTTCAGAACCAGATATGGTCACTATAATTTGTGGTTATGCCATTTGGGCTGACCAATGCTCCTGCAGGTTTTGTGGATTTGATGAATAGAATTTTTCATCAATATTTAGACCAATTCATTGTGGTCTTTATTGATGATATTCTGATTTATTCAGCATCTGAAGAGGAGCATGCAGCTCATTTGAGGTTTACCCTGCAATTGTTAAGGGATAACCAGTTGTTTGCTAAATTCAATAAGTGTGAATTTTGGTTGAAAGAAATTCAATTTCTGGGTCATGTCATCTCAGCTAAAGGAGTAGCAGTGGACCCGAGTAAAGTGGAAGCAGTGATGAGATGGGAAGTGCCTAAGACAATTACTGAGATTAGAAGTTTTCTGGGATTAGCAGGTTATTATAGGCGCTTTATACAAGATTTTTCTAAGATTGCGGTACCTATAACTAAGTTGACCAGAAAAGGTGTGCCATTTGTGTGGTCCGGTGAATGTCAGAAAATTTTTATAGAATTGAAGAAAAGGCTTACAACAGCACCCATATTGACATTACCGGTAGGAAGTGGTGGTTTTGTGGTATATGCAGATGCTTCAAGGAGAGGACTTGGTGCAGTGCTTATGCAGCATGGCAAAGTGATAGCTTATGAGTCCAGGCAATTGAAGCCGGCAGAGAAAAATTACCCCACCCATGATTTGGAATTGGCAGCAGTTGTGTTTGCTTTGAAAATATGGAGGCATTATCTGTATGGCGAGAGATTTGAGATCTTTACAGATCATAAAAGTTTGAAGTATATTTTTTCGCAGAAGGATTTAAATCTTTGTCAGCGTAGATGGATCGAATATTTGAAAGATTATGATTTTAGTTTGGCTTACCATCCGAATAAGGCCAATGTTGTAGCAGATGCCTTGAGTAGAAAGGCATATGTAAGTCTGATGATGATCAAAGAGTGGAAGCTGTATGAAGAGATAGTGGAGAACTCCTTGTATGTGCCTAGTAGTCAGCGACGGGCAGTACTAGCAGCTAGTGCTGTAGAACCGTCCTTGTATTGGCAGATTGTTGAGGCTCGGAGAGCAGATGTAAGTTTAGCTGAGATTGTAAAAATGGAAGGAGTCACCATTGATGATAATTGTGTGATTAGGCTCAGAGGCATGTTATTTGTTCCAGCAAAAAGAGAAGTAAAGCAGCGAGTGTTAGAAGAGGCTCATAAATCCAGGTACACTATCCATCCGGGTAATATTAAAATGTACCACAATTTGAGGAATCATTTCTGGTGGCCTCATATGAAAAAGGAAATAGCAGAATTTGTTGCAAGATGTGCTATCTGTCAACAGATTAAAGCAGAACATCAGAAGCCTGAAGGTCTATTGCAACCGTTGCCCATTCCACAGTGGAAATGGGATGATATTGCCTTGGACTTTGTGGCAGGTTTACCAAGATCGGGTTCCGGGCATAATGGAATATGGGTATTTGTTGACAGATTGACTAAGGTGTGCAGATTAGTGGCAGTAAGTATGTCTTGGACAGTAGACAGATTAGCAAAAGTTTATGTTGAAAGGATTGTTCCATTGCATGGTATTCTGAAGACTATTGTGTCTGACAGAGATCCAAGATTTACTTCTGGTTTTTGGAGAAGTCTGCAGAGAGTAATTGGTACTAAGCTGAGATATAGCTCCTCTTATCATCCCCAGACAGATGGTCAGACAGAAAGGACTATTCAGACGATTGAAGATATGTTGCGAGCTTGTTGTTTAGTTTGGGGAGGTAGCTGGGAGCATCATTTGGGAATGGTTGAGTTTGCCTATAATAATAGTTATCATACCAGTCTTGGGATGGCACCGTATGAAGCTTTATATGGAAGGCCGTGTAGAACCCCATTAAACTGGCATGAAGTGGGAGAAAGGCAATTAGTGGGTCCTGAATTGATTCAGAAAACCACAGAAATAGTGAAGCTTATTAAGGAAAAATTGCAGGCAGCTCAAAGCAGGCAAAAGAGTTTTGCAGATAACTGGAGGAGACCACTTCAGTTTGAAGTGGGAGATTTTGTTTTCCTGAGAGTTTTCCCGAGTAAAGGTATTATGAGATTTGGTAAGACTGGAAAGTTAAGCCCAAGGTATGTGGGACCTTTTCAGGTGATTGAAAGGATTGGGGAAACAACTTATAGGCTGGATTTGCCAGCAGATTTTGTGGACGTCCATGATATATTTCATGTTTCTATGTTAAGAAAGTGTATTGAAGATCCAGCTCAAATAATCAGTTATCAAGGTGGTGACCTAAGGTCGGATATGACCATGCCAGAGTATCCGGTACAGATCACGGATCGAAAGATAAAGAAGCTGAGAAATAAAGAAATTGAATTAGTTAAAGTGAGATGGGAAAATAGGTTGGGTGGTGAGGATACCTAGGAGTTAGCCGAGGAGATGGCTAAAGGGTATCCCTATCTGTTTGAATAAGCTTTTGTATTTCTTTTTAGATGATAGTACTTGTAAAGGTATGTATGTTTAAGTTGTTTAAGTTTGGGTTGTGTTATGAATTTCGAGGTCAAAATTTTCTTTTTAGATGATAGTAATGTAACGTCGTGTGTTTTCGGATCCTTATGGATCATGTGTGTATCGGTTGTGGTGGCCATTGTGAGGCCAATGTGGTTTGGACGTGTGGTGTGTGTAGGTGTGGCACAGGTTTGGTCCTGAGGTAAGATAGGACCTGCTGCAGTTGAGTAGGAGTTGGCGGCCAGGGGTGGTCGTTGACTTGTTGGCGTCCATGTAAGTTGACGTTTATTATATGAACTTGGCGACAAGGGATATGAACGTCTAGCTTTGGCGGTCTGATTGGTGACAACCTTGTTAACGCCAACCTGTGCGACCTGCAGAATATAGTCTACCCGAGAGCAGTTCCCTCAGCTCAATCTCCCTCTCCCTTGCCGTGTTTTCATGCCTCTCGCTTCCCCACTATTTCTAAGAGTTGTATAAGGATAATTGGAGGAACGTGGAACGCGAGACGGTGACGAATCGGCCAAGAAAACATCGAACCGTGGTGCAATCTCCGTAGGAGCTCGTGGAGGGTTTGGTGCGAAACAGGAGAATTTAGGAGATTTAAGTGCGTATTGAGGTAGGGGACGATCCCTATAGTTCATTCTAATCACTTTAATGTATTCTGAAAGCATGAAATCACGTGATAATCAGTGTTTCTGGGAAGGAATGTTCCATGCGGGTTAATGGGTGGTTCGATGGATTTGAGTAGTGAAACATGTTGTTATGACTTAATTGTAGTGTGTGGATGTTAGAGGAACTATTTCCTTATGTTTTCTCGATGGCTTCGGGACCAGAATGCATGTAGGATCGGTTTAGGGTTTCTGCAGGAACTGGAGTTGAGGAGCTTAGCTTCAACATCGATTGACACCAAGTTCTTCAGCTGGGAGATTAACGACTATATACCTTGCCGTTTACATCCCATCGATGGCAGTCGATGTTGCCGCCAGCATGCTTTTATGAAAATATTGTTATATCAGATATTTAGTGTTATCGAGCGGTGCAATGATAATTGTGGTGCACCTAGAGCTCGTGGTTTCTGAGACTAGCGTACTGGGTACGCAGTTGGCTAGTTCTTTACATGTTTACGTGGTGTTCACGTGTAGTGGACTACTAGTGCACGCAGTTTACGTGAGACTTCACATGGTTTGTGTGTGACGTGCACGTGGTTTTGTGTACGTGGCAAGTAGTACGACGCCTACCGTGGTTACCTCTCCAGTTGGGTGCCCCAGGTTCTTTGTGAGCCAGGCTGTTAGCTCGGGGCTTTGTCCCGGTACTTGTGTTGTACCGTCGAGGTCTGTGTCGTCTGACCTGGACACCCTCACTCCTGTGTTTGAGTTGTACCTCCAGCTGAGGGAAAGACGACAGTGGGACAGTGACTGCCGTACTTGTCTTTTAGTCACTTGTAGCGCGCTCGTAGTTGGGGGTACGGACACCAGTAGTCGACACTGGTCCCCAGCTAGTCCTTTTCCAATGCCTCACTCTAGCGAGCCCAGGCCAGGGTCTCTGGAGGTGCCAGGCATGGGCCTGCGACCGTGTGGTCCGCAGGTGGTGGTGTTTAGTTGGTCTCCACAGTTGCTTGACCTTTTCACGTGGAGCGGCAGCTGGACCTTTCATCCGTGGTTGCGAGATTGAGTGGTAGACCTGTGTTAGCTTGTCCGGTCAGTCTCTGGTGTCGCGAACCAGTTCACGTGGCTCGTGTTTGGCTGTCTCTGCTTTAGCTCGTACACCTGTACTGATTTGCTGTTTAATTATTACAGTTGTTTTTCGTAGTCGGCAGACGGTGAGTACTTTTACAGCTTTCATATCCTGCTTAGCTGTTCTATAAATTGTTGGTACTATTTACTACTTTTGTACCTGTGTTTTTGGTTTGCTCGATTTTGGGGGAGTTCCCTACTGAGCCAGTGACTAGCGAGGCTCACCCCTACTCCCACAGGTGAGAGCGAGGAGGACGTTTCTCGACCGTCGTCCAGTTCAGAGCCGCGTCGTAGCGGTGTAGGGTCAGTACCTCCCGCAGTGTAGTACCAGCAGTGTAGTCTCAGTAGTGCAGTGTAGTAGTAGCAGTGTAGTTAGTTGTTTACTTTCTTCAGTTGTACCTCGGGGTATGCCCCAGACTCTTGTACTTTCTTTCAGTTTTTTGGAAATATGGCTATGTAAACTTGTGAAATATATATGTGAAATGGTGTGTTCCTTTGTGTTTACACGGATTGTGGTTTGGTATCCCTGGCAAGGCTTTGGCCCGTTCGTGGGAGGCGGACTCAGATCAAGTACGTTATTGGTTTAACGGGCTTGGTCGAGGCGTTCCGCCACATTGTCGATGTCCTCATGGGTGGGGTAGTCGACGCTCAAGACCACTCCATCACTGCCCTATTCAACCTCTCCATGGATGACAACAACAATGCTGCCCTCGATGTATTGGGCACCCTCCCCCCTCTCCTCTACCTTCTTTCCTAATCATTCGAAACCTATCGAGTGCGACAGGATGTCACTGTGGCCCTCTACCACCTATCCGTGGTCGAGACAAATTAGTCCAAGCTGGTCAAATTAAGGGTAGTTAAGATGTTATTGGGGATCGCCATGAGGCCATCACAGGAAGTACGCACCATCTTGCCAACCCTGGTACTAGTACTCTATAACATAGCAGCCTTTGAGGAGGCCTGAGAGGCCACGATGGAGGCTGAGGTAGTGGAGGCATTGATGTCGACAGGGTCATACGACTCGGCATGGGAGGCGAGGAGGGAGAGCGTGGCAACAATTGGCAACGCCTAACATCGGCACGTCGAAGATTTCATTGTGAGAAGTGTACAATGTGCCGATTGCCCTACAATATGCAAGAAGTGTGCAAATGGGTAGGGAATGGGTAGTTTGGGTATAGTAAGTGTTACTAATGGTCCAGGAAGAAATATACCTTCGAATATTTATTTTCTCAAATGATTGTTAAGTAGATGAGTTCTTTACTAAGGATTAAGAGATTTTGGGGGTTTTTGAATAAATTGATAGATTGTGGAGACTTTTTCCTAATTATTAAAAAAAATAGGGGTCGAAAAAGCTAAAAATCTCAAAAAAAGGGGTCATTTTGATAGGGAATATGGGGACATAAAAGGGCAGTTAAAAAAAGTTTTGATTGTAGGTGTACAGACTATCTATGAATAACTATAGTTATCTTTCGACAAAGTAGAGGCAACTAATCCAATAGAGACCCCCGCCCACTAGGGAGGAAAAATAACAACTACAATCCACCAACTCCCCACTCATGTATGGTGGGCCCAAGGAAAAGAAAAGGCATGGGTCCATCCCACTAGAGCCTGATTCGCAAGGCCCATAAGGCTCCAACACTCAATGTAGAGTGAGTGCAAACAACCCCCATCTAAGCCCATCTTCTTAGAACGACCCCTCCCCCCTCGTGCCAAGGTGGAATCCTTGGAACTGCATGACTCAAGGACCCCTTGTGACACAATGAAGCTCATCTCTGTAATGCTAGTGCATGGATATGCCAATAGCCAGACACACCCCTACCACATCAGGATATGACAATGCTGACTACTCAACATGTCTCACGGCTCTGGAGCTTGGTAGTCATGGAAAGATGCATCCCAAGCCCAATAGGTTGGGTTAAAAGACATGTCAGGCCACTGTATCCTTGCATGAGTCTCTAACTATCTCCATAGGCAAGACAATATGGCATGGGGAAGGAGATGACAAGCATAAGGAGACTACAGACACATGCTTAAATGAGGAATAATAGAGACCGAAGAAGGTAAGCCACATTTCGACTTTTACACCCACACACTGGAGCACTCAACACCCCTTCTTTTAGTCTAGCTATCTCTGTTTCTACTAGTACCTTAACTTAAGTATCAGAAGATTTTCTCTCGAGATCACTATTAGCGATTTGGAAGCCAAGTTCATGGGTTTGAGGGGAAAAAAGGGATTTTAGACTTTAGACGCTCATTCCAATGACTTGAAGGGAGAAGTTGAGCTCTGAGAATAGTTGAAGAAGGGGACTAAAGAAGAAAGGAGAAGTAGGAGCAAAGTGGTTGGCTTTGGACGATCAAGGAATTCGCCTAGGGAGGTGTAGCAGTCGCCATAGGAGGTATTGGAGACCTACATTGTCTTGATTTGGATAGCTCAACCCAAAAATAGGCATGCGATAAATCGATACCATGTTACATGATATTTAAGTTATTTGATGTTTAAAGGCTTATGTTTTAGTTTACGATTCATGTATACCAAACTATTTTAACTCTATAAACTTTAATTTGTTTTATGGCATCGATTATGTAATGGACCACATCGTTCAAACCCGTTAACCCATTAACGAGCTTGACCCGACTCCGTCTCCCGCGATCAAGCCGCAGCCTCGCAAGGGATATCACACTCATGTCTGTAAAAACATAAAAGAACACACTGATATATATAGATTCACAATCTCATACATATTCACATTAGATTTACATAGCCAAATTTCAACAAAAGTCAAAGGAAAATACACAAGCCTGGGGCATACCCCGAGGTATAACAAAAGAAAGATCTACACTGTTGGAGGTGTCGGCCCAACGCCACTGCGATGCGGCTCTGAACTGGAAGATGGAAGGGAAACCTCCTGCTCTCCTTCACCTGTAGGGAGTAGGGGTGAGCCTCGCAAGTCACTGGCTCAGTAGGGAAACTTCCCCAAAAATCGAGCAAACCAAACTCAAGTACAGGAACTAGAGGCTATGCTATCAATTTAGAGAATAAGCTAAGCAGGATATCAAAGTTGTAAATACCACTTACCACTTGTCGTTAACACAAACCAATTTAAATAAGTAAACGGAAAAACCACAACTCAGTGTACGGGATAAAGTAGAGACCGCCACACTCGAGCCACGTAGACTAGTTCGCGACACCAGCAACTGACTCGGACAAACCACACAGGACTACCTCTCAGCCTCGCAGCCACGAACGAAAGGTTCAACTGCCGCTCCACAAAAACAAGTCAAACAACTGTGGAGACCAACCAACACCACAACTGCGGACCACACTGTCGCGGGCCCATGCCTGGCACCTTTGGAGACTCTGGCCTGAGCTCCCTAGAGTGAGGCACTAGTAACAGGACTAGTTGGGGACCAGTGACGTCTACTGGTGTCCGTACCCCCAACTACGAGTGCGCTACAAGTGAGAAAACAACAAACTCACACAAGTCGTTGTCCCACTGTCGTCTTTCTCTCAACCAGACGTACAACTCAAGCAAAGGAGTGAGGGTGTCCAGGACAGACTACACGGACCTTGACGGTACAACACAAGTACCGGGACAAGCCCCGAGCACAAGCCTGGCTCACACAGAACCTGGGGCACCCAACTGAAGAGGTAACCACGGTAGGCGTCGTACTACTTGCCACGCACAAACCACGTGCACACCGCACAAACCACGTGAAATCTCATGTCAACCACGTGAACATATCACACTAACAGGGTAAACGACACGCCAGTCACGTGAACCACTCATAGGTGCCATTGCACCGCTTATACTTGCCATGCACAATAAATAACAATTACTAGATAATATTACCTTTGAAACCATACACAATAAGACCTCTCGGCTGAGGTCGCGACATAGGCTAGTGTCGCCTTCAGAATGCGACACAACGATATGTCGCGTTCATGACGAGTCGGCATGTCGCGTTCAGAACGCGACAGGGGGCTCTGTCGCCTTCACAGGTAAAACCCTAATCCGGGGACCCCCTCTGGATTACCACCCCAAACCATGAAAACCCTGTTTAATTCTCATTTTTCATGCTTTAATGGATACCCTAGCATGGTATCTACTGTTCTAAACACCAAAAACCAAACATACATGCATCCCACGTAATCACACGGTGTAAAACGGGAAGAATTCCACTACCTTTGCGAAGAACGCGAAGAACGAGATTATCCCAGCGTTTCCCCCACTCCACGCAGGATCCTCGCGGCGAGAACACGCCAAACGCACCCCAAATCCTCGAAATGCCCCGAGAATCGCCGCAGCTTCCTCCTTCTGGCCGAGCAGAACTATTTACAGCTCTGCTTGGTCAGAGCAATTAAAAAAAATGCCCAGCGGTTGGGAATGCGACGGACCACTCCGTCGCTACCTGAACGCGACGGGGTAAGGCGTCGCCTTCCCAGGGCTGACGTCTGCATGTCGCCCAACGCGCGACATGTGGCGCGCATGCAAACGACAACCGCTCAGCGGCGGCAACAAGAACGCGACATGCAGGACCGTCGCGTTCAGAACACGACGTCCCTCCTTGTCGTGTTCACAAACAGTGAAAGGGCTGGTGTCTTGGGCCCAACCTGCCAGCCCACAAACACCCCAAATCTGCCCACACACTTGAAACACGCCACATTGGCCACACACTGGCCACCACAACTACCAAACAAAGGATCCGTAAGGATCCGAAAGACGATCCACAATGATCCGAAAAACACGAGACGTTACAGATTATATGGTGAATAAGTTGTCACATTAAAATTTGTAAAAGCTTCTGTGAGTAAAAAGAGATCAATAAGATTATATTGTATATTCACCATAAAATATTAATAATTCATGAATCTGATTAAGATTTATACCCAATAAATGAACAATGTCATATAAGGGGGTTTAGACTCCTCCTGTAGTTAGTGTTCGTTACATGAAGTTATTTGGGTCCGAGGACGATAGGCATCTGTTAAAATATGAAAGGTGGAGTTTGTTCTAGTGAATGGTGTGGTATTAGTCTCCACTCCTGCGCAATTGAATAAGATTTGGGTGTTATTTGTCTAGATATCTGGATGTTTGTGTTTTTACCCTTATGTTGTGGTTTAGATACATGTCCATCATATGCAAGATTAGATTGCATTGATATGAATAATAAAGACATTTGGTTTGGGCATTTGAATCACATTTTGGGTTTGGTATGATCTGATTTCTGAATACATTTGAATATGATAAGATCTAATTTGAAATAAGATTTGCCAACTGATAAGGTCATATGAAGCTATTTGATATGTTTCGACTATCAGTGCCTATTAAGTATTTGGAACTAGGAACTTGATAGATAAGAATGTGCTATTATTTCCAATTATACCAGTTAGCTCTTCATGTATATATTATATTTTAAGGGAAAATATATTTTAAGATTTGTAGTAACTCAAGTTTAACCCATAACACTACAAGAAAAAATGATTTTAACAATGAAAATTTTTGACATATATAAATTGTCAAAAAATTCATCCCAAATTTTGACGATTTTTGACAGATTAATATCCATACAAAATCCATAAAAAAAATTGCGCAGGTTTTTGATGGATTATAATCTATTAGAAAATTCATCTAAAATATTCCAATAGATTTTCTTCCATCGAAAAAGCTGTTGCAATTTTCGATAGATTTACTGACAAATTTTTATCCATTCGAAAGCTTAGAATGAGATTTTTATTTTTTTTTCAAAAAAAATCTCTATTTTACCGATGAAGTTGAATCCATAAGAATATTCATTGCCATTTTTCAATGGACTTTTAGACAGACTCAAATCTGTGAAAAAATAGGGACTCGATTCTCATATGTTTCGATGGATTTTTTTGACGAAATAAATCTATCAAAAAATCAAGACTTGATTCTCAATTGAGGTTGATGTTCCAACGAATTTTTCAACGGAATAAAATCCATTGAAAAATTGGGACTCGATTTAGTCTCACCGATATGAAAAACAAGTCTTTGACTCAAAGAATCGAGTCCCATAGACATGAAAACAAGTCTGAGACTTGTTTCTTTATTTGAGTCGCAGACTTGTTTTTCATGCTGTGGGACTCGATTTAGTCTAAGACTTGATTCTTCTGAAATTTTGTTTTTCATTTGTTCTTATAAATATTCAACTTTGACTGAGTTTATGGCACATCTTTTTACTTTCTTCTTCAATTAAGCTTAATTTTTATTTTATTTTCATTTATTTATAGAATTAATATTTAGGGCCATTGCGTTGGAGTTTATTATCAAGTAAGAGTTGATTTTTCGATACTAGTTTTAAGCAGTGTTTGGTAATGCTGTGGAAGGAGAAATTTCAATCATTTAATCATTGACAAGTTGTTTTTTCTAACTCTAACTCCCAAGTGAAGAAAAAGTGCTTTTAAATTATGACTTTGGGATTTTGAGGAGAGAGATAGAGAGAAAAGGTAAATGATGATGTTTGGATTTTTGTGCCTCAAAAACATATCTTGGTGAGCTTTTGAATTCAAATCTGATTTTGAAAAAGGGGAAAGCATCCATTGTGTCTCCAAACGATGCCTTAGTGGCATATTGATTTTACCATTTATGTCCAGAAAAAAACCATTTTCAATTCAAAGGTGAACGAATGTCAGTCTAGAAATGTTACATAATGCTTAATACTATCAACTAAAGAATATATACGACGATTAACAAAACTATCAACCATGAAATGTGTACGGTTGACAATAATGTCAACCAAAGAACAAATACGATAGTTGACAATCCTATCAAATGAAGAATGTGTACAATCACTGCATTTCATGAGAAGAAAAGACCATTTTGATTAATTTGGAATGTCACACAATGCTCAATGTTGTCAACTAAAAAATGTGTACGACAGTTGACAATGCTGTCAATTAAAGAATATGTAGATGGTTCACAATGATGTCAAATGAAGAATGTGTACAATCACTATATTTCATAGAAAGAAAAAACTATTTCAATTAATTGGAATGTCACACAATGTTCAATAATATAAACAAGAAAACGTATATGATGATTGACAATGTTATCAACCAAAGAGTGTGTACGATAGTTGACAGTGTTGTCAACCAAAAAGTGTAAACGACAGTAATGCTTTCAACTAAAAAATGTGTACGATGGTCAATAATATTGCCAAGCCGACAATCATGCATGTACCAACAAAAAAAGAGTCAATTTTAATGGATCTATTTTACTTTTTACCAAGGTCTTCCGAAGGTTGGATCTTGATTAAACTTAAGACTAATGGTCAAATCTTGATAAATATTAAATAATATATCTTTGATATTTTTAAATATAGATATAATATTATAATAATAATGTGTGCAAAATTTAGTAAAATGATATTTTTATTTTTTTGTTATATGACAATACATATTAAATAATTATTATTAATAATAAGTTTAAATTATATTTAATAATTATTTTATTAATTACAAACTAGTTTCAATGACAAAATGTTTTTTCATTAGATATTGTAATTAATTTTTTAAAAATAAAATAGTTGTTTCAAGGGATTCTTTTTCCTCGATAAAGTTGTTGGTAAAGTCATCAAAAACTTCTAACCGATTCAATATCCGTCGAAAATTCTATAAAAAATGTAGCTAACTTTTTAAACAAACTAAAGTAGTTGTTTCGACATATTGTGTAACGACCCGACCTCCCAGACCCCCGCCAGGGACCCCGAAGGTCGCGCTGCCACCCACGGATCCGAAGACCGGAAGGGTTAGAATTTAGTCCAGTGAGATAAGTAATGAATTCAAATAACTATAACCAGAAAGTTCGTACATTAATAAAGAAATTATGTACAACATGTCCCAAATAAAAGTACAGGTACAGAAAGAAAGGTACAATCCTTAAGGGGCATACCCCGAGGACTTTCAAAAAGGCCACTCTCAACTCATAGTACAAGTGCTCATGCTCACAACTCACACTGCTGGCAATGCACGATGCAACAAACTGCCACCTAGGGCTGTTCAGAATTCGGTTCAAACTGAAAAACCGAACCGACCGGTTCGCTTCGATTCGGACTCAAACTAACCGTAGACCGGTTGGCTAACACATCTGTGTCCGCCTGCGCTAGCGTGGGTTCGATACTCAACTCCCGCAGGTGCGTTTTTTGGTCAAAAAAATTGAGAAATTCTGTGAAAAGATGGCGGAAGCAGGGATTCGAACCCTCATCCGGTGAGAGGAAGCGTGAGTGCCTTAGCCACTGAGGCGTGCACTAGCTTCTGTCATAAAAGATATTAAATTTCGGTTTAAACCGAACCGAACCGGTTCGGTTCGGTTCGGTTTGACCTTGGGATTCGGTTCGGTTCGGTTTGGCCAAAAAATGAGCGAACCCGGACCGAACCGAACCGTGTTCACCCCTACTGCCACCACCACCGTCCACCAACGAACTCCTGCGACAGTGAGTCCCTACCTGAAGAGAGTAGGAGGGTGAGCTTCGCGAACAAGGCTCAGTAGCCAGTAGGGATAACCAGTCCCTTACCAGCCAGAGCAGTAGGAACTCCAACAAAAGCGGAAGCAACTACTCTAGAAAGCAGTAAAGCGAGAAACACCTACTGCAGAGTACTACAGAGCAGCGGAACAGAGTAACTCCACGACCCACAACCAGGGTCGGGCCAAACATGACTCCCGTAGAACCAGCGGAGTCA